>JALIDW010000003.1:3000000-3292320 GCA_023079495.1 Xylaria sp. L1 SY-2022
AGGACGATGACGTCGATTTCGACCTCGGTAACGGCCCCACCAGCAACAGTGCCGCGGCGGCTCCGGCCAAGCAAGAAGACTCGCCCGGACCTACTTTCCATACCACACGAGGACCTAGCGCCAAGGAAGATGGGTAAGTACTTTCCTTTGTATCTGTTTCGTACATTGCATTTCCCTTGGCCTATCGATGTGGGCAGATGGACAGAGTGCACAAGTGCTAGATCAGGCTCAGTTGGTAGCTTGAAGGGCTAGGGCAAGTGACTCTCTGACGATCGAGTCTGATTAATCGCCGGGGAGGGATGGTGCGGTGCCCTGGATCACGCCATTAGTGGCGTTAGGCTTGAAGGACAATCTGCGCATTACCCGGCTGGCGCCACAAAAGAGGATGTCGAGGTGTTAGAAGAATTCTACCAGATCAGGCAGTATTCCAGTGCTGGCCAAGGGACATCCACATTGCCTCAATGACAAGGTGCATCTCGAGAAACAAGAGGGGAAGATATGGCGGAATGATTCACACTGCTACCTGAAAGGACCAAACGATAATATTCGACCATAGCCAGTGCCAGAGCACTACTGCCTTTTATAGCCATTCGTCATGATAGGCTCATAGAGCTCGACAAGGAACACCTCTCTGAAGCTGTAACAAGAAGACTGGCAGCGAATAGCGCTCGAGTTAGATGACCTAGCTTGACGATAGGAAAACGAGAGCAAAAATTCGACAATCGTTTCGGTCATCCTTCGCTGTTCTCCATGTCCACTTGAGCAATGCTACTGTGGCCTAGTCATCACCAGGAACTCACTATTCAATGGCCCGTGTGCACAGGATCACACCAGCCTCTGCAACATCACAACACAACGCCGACTCCGTCATCACTAGCGACAACAGGCATGGGCTAAGATTGCATTTCTATCTCGTATCCACCTCGGTTTTAGCGCCGGATCACTCAGAACTGTTGTAACGACTCCAAATCCGTTCGGATGAGAACATCAGCGTCCCGCGGCTGAGCGCGTAGATGATCATGATACACGTCCTGTCCTCGCGGGAGATAGGGGGTTGTCCTCGGCCGCACATCCTTCAGTTGATGCGGGCTCGAGCCTGGCGTATTGACACGGATAACGGATGATACCAGCCCAAACTAACTGCCAATGTCCACTGCATCCCCTACCCTATTATGCCGTTCTACGATGACACGTTCCGTAGTGTGCGCGAGACTAACAGTTATTTTCTACAGAAAGATGTTCATTGGTGGCTTGAACTGGGAGACGACTGACCGTAAGGCAATCCTTCTACGCCCCAGACTCTGATGTGGGAGTGCCTAGCTAATACGTTGATGTTCCATAGAGTCTCTTCGTGATTACTTCTCCCAGTTTGGAGAGGTCACCGAATGCACTGTGATGAGAGATGGAGCCACAGGCCGTTCTCGCGGCTTTGGCTTTCTCACATTCAAGGATCCCAAGACTGTAAACATTGTTATGGTCAAAGAACACTTCCTTGATGGCAAATTGGTACGTGGTGGCCGTGACTAGTTGTGATGTTATATACGCACAGTTCCTAGTTGCTGACGAGCTTGTAGATCGACCCGAAGCGCGCCATTCCTCGAGACGAGCAGGAGAAGACGTCGAAGATCTTCGTTGGTGGAGTCAGTCAGGATACCACGGAGAATGAGTTTAAGGATTACTTTGCCCAATTCGGTCGTGTGGTTGATGCGACCCTCATGATGGACAAAGACACGGGACGGCCTCGCGGCTTCGGATTCGTTACCTTTGAGAACGACGTTGGTGTTGATGCATGTCTGAGCACGCATCTTGAAATCCACGGCAAGGCTATTGAAGTTAAGAAGGCACAGCCTCGAGGCAACATGCGCGAAGAGGAAGACGCCTCACGACGCGGCGGCAAGTTCAAGAAGGGAGGCATGGACGACCAGATTTCTAGCCAAAATCAAATGGCTAATCAGATGAACCAAGGTGGTATGACGCCGCAAGTCATGGCCCAGTACATGCAGAGATTTCAGCAGTACATGACCATGATGCAGCAGCAGGCTGCCATGAGCCGTGGCATGGGAGTGAATCCTGCCATGTTGCAGATGCTGCAGATGCAGCAGATGCAGCAAATGCAACAGATGGCTCAAGGAGGAGTTGCCAACCCTCAGGGTATGGCTGCTATGAATCAGGCCTTGATGCAGCAAATGCAAAGCCAAATGATGGGAAATGCCGGCAGCGGACAAGGTCAGAGTCAGGCAAGCGATGATCAGCAAGGCTTCAATGACTACGGTCAGCAACAGCAAGGCTTCAACCAACGTGGTGGCGGCGGTGGACGACGTGGTGGCCGGGGCGGCTACAACCAAGGATACGGCAACATGAGTGGTGGTGGCGGCGACAACACCTCTTGGGAGGGAATGTACGATGACGTTCCTCAGCCCAACTACAACCAGGGAGGTGGACGCGGCGGTTTCCATCGCAACCGTGGTGCCTATCAGCAGAACCAGACTACCGTTGATCCCAACCACGCCCCGCCTGCGAACGCTCCTACCGGCCCTAAGAATGCCGGAAAACCGGGTGCAAACTACCGTGGCGGTGGCAGAGGTGGCAATCGCGGTTACCATCCCTATGGTCGCTAGTGGCCGAATGCTAGAAGCGGAACACATCGACGGCTGTTTCGCATAGACGGAAACTTGGGCACGACTGACTGTCCCTGTTTTCGATATACTTTCCCGAACATATCCCACCCACCGATCCATTCTAAATATACAGCTGGCAAAGAAACACCTCCCCCGTCTGGAGGGGGGCCACGGCTTTAACGGTCAGCTATTGACACTGCTCTTGGCCGCGGCCTTTTTCGTGGGCCAGAATACCCGTCCCATACTGGCAACTTGGCTCGTTCGCATTTACTGTCTCTGCCGTGTTTCGACGACGTCCCGCGCATACTCTCTTGAGATGCTCGATCCTAATCATTTGGCATCTTGCGCGATAAAAACGCCGACGATTCAAATCGTGATGGCGGAACACGATGAAACCAGGTTTTTCTTCCTTTTTTTTTCACTCTGAGGGGTGATTATGAATTGATCGCAGCATGACAATTTCTTGCTATGATACAGGTGGCAAGAATTGATGCCCATTGCAATTTACAAAAAGTCCGTTCTCAAGCCAGACTATGTATTGTAGCCTCAGGACAAATTCCGTACTCTAGGAAGAGAATTGCGATGCCTAATTAACCGTGCTTATTGCTTCTTGTGTCTTGTGTGAACTTTTTGTCATGTACCCCTTATGTGCTCCATCTTTTTATTATCCTGTCCTTGGACGCACGTAGACACCTATCGTATCGTAACAAACATAACGCTCTGTGTTGGTAAGACATTCTCGAATATGCACAGACTCCCCTATCATTGTCCATAATCCTTTCAATTCATTCCTAATTCTCAATAACAATGCCGCCTGCCCTATCGCTATGGTACACCCTGCTCCCGAAACTACCAGCCAATAGAACTTCCTAGTTGTTATACATGCCTCCTTCACATAATAATGTACAGAAATCCGCCATGCCCTCTTGAACCCTGGAGTATCCCTTTTTTTTGTTTGCCTTCCTTTTTTTTGTTTTTTTTTCTCAATCCCGAGAGAAACATTTCCTTCACTCCCGGTACACCTTCGTGAGCCCCTCGGCTGGTGGCTGCAGCCAATTCCGCTCGTCGTACACGGTGTCCTCCCCTTCGATCAGATGGAACGTATATATGATACGCCCCTTCTGACTCGTATTCCTCTCGCTCTTGTGCAAGAGGTTTCCATGTATAAGGACTAGCGATCCGGCCTTGACCTCGCCCATGACATATCCGTCATCGCCAATCTTCATCGCCGCATCCTTCTTGTCCTCTCCGTACTCCTCGCCCACAGGGAACCGCGGGCCCTCGTTCTCCACAAATTCCGTGCCGCCACCCGCAGCGCGCACGAAGCGCTGCTTCACGGGCGCCCACTTGTGGCTGCCCGGCAGGAAACTGAGACATCCGTTCTCAGCCGTGGCGTCCTCCAGCGCATACCAGAAACCCATGGCGCTCGGCGTGTCGGTGTAGAGGAAAGTACTGTCCTGGTGGGGCGGCACGGCGCCGCCAATTTCGGGCTGCTTGCAGATGACCATGGACTGCAGACAGCGGGGGTCGCGGAAGCCGACGGAGCGCGCAATGGCGGCCGGGTGGGACTCCCGGGCAGCCTCAACGACGACGACGCCCGTGTCCGGGTCTACGGCGTCTACGGGGTCGAGGAGGCGCGCGAAGGGCGGCGAGAGCGCGTGCAGGTAGTGGCCGATCTTGTTGATGGCGCGCTCCTTGGGCTTCGTGAGCTCGCCGGTGGCGGAGAAGGCGTCCTCTTCGAAGAAGAAGCGGATCTTGTCGCCGGAGCTGAGGAAGTAGTCGTCGCCTACGTGCTCGGACTTCTGGCCCGTGCTGAAGCGCGTCATGGGGTGGTCGTTGAGGGAGAAGTTCTCGAGGAGGCTGTGGGTTTCGGCCAGGAGCGCCTGGACGGTCGCTGGCGACAGCACGTCGGGGATTATGAGGTAGCCATCGCGGTGGAAGTCTGCGAGCTGCGCGGGCGTGAGACCGCCAGTTGCCGAAGACATGGTGTCTCGCGGAGAGTTTTGGCTAAGACTGGAGCTGGGAGCTGGAGCTGGTCGGTGGGGAGTTTGCGCGTTAGGGAACCGGAGCGCTGCTGCGTCTGCTGCGTCTGCTGCTGCTTCTGCGTCTGCTGCTGGGTTCTAGGCCTCGAGATCTACATTTCGTACAGCAGCGCACACTCGTCGGCACGGAACACATCGGCGTACTTATAGGTTGGGATATTGGGATCAACTTTTACCGAAAAAGCAGGCACGAGGGGCTGTGAGGGGCAGAGAGTGCGCAGGTTACCGGCGGGGATCCGGGTAGCGGAAGGATCGCGGAAAACGTAACTTCACTATCGAGCGATGATCACGTGATCTGATGAAAGTAACTTTTCGTGGAACAGATAAGGGGCGAGGAACGAAGTACGAAGCACGTATCACGTGAAATCAGGGGTGCGTTTCTAACACGGTATACGCGGGACGGTCAGATAGGGGGGTTTTCGATAGAGTCGCCGGACGCGACCCGTTGTCACTGGTCGTCCGGGGATTGTCACTAGGTACATTATGTAATTACCCCTTTTCCCGTACATGATACTTCGCCCAGATGCATATGAATGCATATGAGGGCGGCGCACGTGAAGGTGCCACCAACAACAACGGTTACTTACTTAATTATTTACATAACCAGACTATTGGCATTATTGGCAATAATTGTAAGGTACGAGGTATAAGTACGACCTTGTGAACCAAGATTGTACCTAACCTCCTAGTAAGGCACCTTCTCGTCGAAGTTTCTACTCTTCGTCCTCTCTTTTTTCCCTTTTTTTCCCCTTCTTTTCCTGCTAACCTCTTCTTCTAGCCGGCTTCACGATCCGCCATGAGTCAAGGCAAGTCGATGCTCAGTGACGAGCGTATCTGGTTAGACGGGTGTTGGGACTTCTTCCACCACGGCCATGCGGGCGCTATGTTGCAGGCCCGCCAACTCGGCAGCGAGCTATATGTCGGCGTCCACTCGGACGAGGAGATTCTGAAAAACAAGGGACCCACAGTCATGAACCTGGACGAACGGTACGAGGCAATGATACGCGTAACAACGTACAAACGACGGTTCATCCACTAATACCGTAAAAAGTCTCGCTGCCGTCGATGCCTGCCGATGGGTCACAAAATCCGTGCCTGATGCGCCCTACGTAACGGAGCTGCCCTTCATTGGCCGGTATCTGTGCAAGTATGTGGTGCACGGCGACGACATCACCTCGGACAGCAACGGCGAGGACTGCTACCGCTTCGTGAAGCAGGCAGATCGATTCAAGGTCGTCAAGCGGACGCCCAGCATTTCCACGACCGACCTCGTCGGCCGCATGTTGCTGTGCACCAAGACGCACTTCATCACATCGTTGAGGAAGCGGCTCGATGGTGAGGAAGGGTCCGGCACTGACGAAGAGAGGAAGGCCGAGGGAGAGGACATGATGACACGTCTTCGCCAGTATGCCACCGATGAGAGCGGCAAGGAGCCCGGCGTTAGCGTGTTCTTCTGGAACCCCTCCGATGACAAGGCCGACGATCCTGAGGATGAGACAGGCACGTTCGACCAGATGTTCGACGGCAAGGGCCTCATGCCGGGGCAGAGGTTAGTATATGTTGATGGAGGTTTCGACCTCTTCTCTAGTGGCCATATCGAATTTCTGCGCCAGGTTGTCCTAGCCGAGGGAGCACTCGCCCGGATAGGGGGCTGGTACGACAAGAAGGCGGTCGATGAGCGTATAAAGAAGACGGGCTCGAACTACGGACCTGTGTTTGTTGTGGTTGGCGTGCACGACGACCGTGTTATTAACCACTGGAAGGGGATTAACTATCCGATTATGAACGTTTATGAGCGTGGACTTTGCGTCCTGCAATGCCGCGTAAGTACCAAGGAAGCTATTGTGAATCTTTCTGTCTGAAGGCTAACACACTCTGTGCAGTACGTCAACGCCGTCATTTTCGGTGCCCCCTTCACCCCCCTCCAAGTCTTATCTCACAACACTGCCCTGGCGCACACCAGATGCTGTTTATCACGGTCCGACTGCCTTCGTGCCGGCGACATACGACCCGTACACGTCGGCCAAGGCCATGGGTCTATACAGAGAAATTAGGGCCCATAAGCACCAGGACGTAAATGCTACGACTATCGTACAGCGGATCATGCGTAGTCGAGATCTTTACGAGGAGAGACAGCGGAAGAAGGGCGCGAAGTCGGTGGAAGAGGCCGCACAGCGGGAGAGAGAGATACGTGGAGAGCAGCGCCGGAAGGGGCCCAGGCCGATGAGCAACATGTCGAAATCTTAGCGGACTATCTACTTAGCGGTTTATTTTTGAAAGGCTGGAGCTCTTTGGGAGAAAAAGCATGGCGAGCATTTGGGAGCATTGGGAGGACAAAAACCTGAAATGGTGGTTTTCAACATAGAAATTGCCCGATGATACCACCGATATAAGCCTAAGGAGAAGTGTTTTATTTGCAACGACAAAGAGGTTACTACATTATAGTAGACGGTCAGGTCTATATTTTACGGATACAGCCTTAGGTAGATATAATTTTCAACACACGAGTCAGTAATTCAGATGGGCTCGTCTCCGTCAGGGCCTCTTCTTCTTTGTTCATGGTCTTTCTCATCATTGCCGCGTTCACGATTCACAGTTCAGCTCAGGTCCTGGGTTGCACGACCGATCAAGTGTCTGAGACCGGCGAGTTTCACGATCGTCGGTGAGACTGTCACATGGGCAAACTCTCTTCACATCTTCACGAAACGAGCATTGTGAATCTCGAGGAGTTATGTTCAGTTATGGGCTATTATCTATCTCAGCGATGTTCTCGCTCGGAGCATGGCAAGCCAAACAGTCCCCTTATATAACAGAGTCTCTGTTCACTCACTGTTCAAGTCTTCAACAATGATTTACTCAGAAACTCCCTCCATACTCGTGTTGAGTCTTTCAAAATTGCCCACCCAGTCGACCCGTAGCCGCCTCTGATCTCTGTCCGCTCTCTCCCCACGCATCTCGGTCTCGTGTACCAAAGATCGTCGCGACTTCTCGATGAGCATCATCACCTGGGTCTGACCTGCTGCTTGATGAAGGGTATACGTCAGGCTCCGGCTTATAGAGATAGCCGTGCTTTCCGTCAGAGTCGCGTGCTCCTTCCGTGATTTCGTACGCAACGTTTCTATAGTTTTCTACCTTTTCAGGTATGACGCCTACACTCCTCACCTCCTTCCGAGAGTCTGTACTGAGCTTTCCTTTCTAGGTCTCTGCTCTCGAGACTTCTTGCCATAACTGCAGGACGATGAAATCGAAACTCAGTTCTGCCTGCCTTGAGGGTGCACTTTCCGCGGTGTTGCAGGTATGAGCAGAAGGAGATACTGGCCGTGGGCAGTGTATATAAAGGGCTCGAATCCGGATTTCTCTCCCTCTCCTCTTTCAATCCTTATCCCTCACCACCGAATACATATTGTATCATATCCACAACTTCTGCACGTATCCGGCGTCCATAAAACGGTTGGCTGCTTTGGCCTGGATCACCAACTTGCCTGATTCTAGGCTATAAAGCTGGTCTGCCGAGCTGGTCTGGGTTCTCCCCAGAACCTCCTACGGATTATATACCTGAACTTCCTTCCAATCCACAGTCGATGGAACTTTGATCATGTCAACACACACTACATCCGGAACTCCCCGGCGATCATGATTGCTGGCCCGTATATAACAAGGTTAGTTCCACTGGGCTTGGATGTCTTTCGGACGTGAACAATGGCTGATACCTGAACTTCCTCCCAGTCCACAGTCGGTGGAACTTCTACCGCATCAACACACACACTACATCCGGAAATCCCCGGCGATCATGATTGCTGGCCCGTATATAACTTCTACCGCATCAACACACACTACATCCGGAAATCCCCGGGCGATCATGATTGCTGGCGCGTATATAACTTCTACCGCATCAACACACACTACATCCGGAAATCCCCCGGCGATCATGATTGCTGGCCCGTATATAACTTCTACCGGATCAACACACACCACATCCGGAAATCCCCCGCGATCATGATTGCTGGCCCGTATATAACTTCTACCGGATCAACACACACCACATCCGGAAATCCCCGGCGATCATGATTGCTGGCCCGTATATAACTTCTACCGGATCAACACACACCACATCCGGGAATCCCCGGCGATCATGATTGCTGGCCTGTATATAACAAGGTTAGTTCCACTGGGCTTGGATGTCTTTCGGACGTGAACAATGGCTGCCTTCAGGTTCATTCGCTAACGAATATAGGGAACAACAGCATGCTCAAACCCACCCTGATTCGTGGTGAGCTCTGTATGTTCCAGTCGTCTATGATTACATTGCTTGAATTAACACCCCCTAGTTTCCGGTTCGGCAAGCCGATGGTCTTCGCGACGATTCACGAATCAGGCCTGGTCTGTTCAGCAGGCGGAGATAGTGAAGGAATTGACGGGAGCATGTGTCGGAAGTAGGGGTTGTATAGAAGGTAGTTGCGGTATATTATGCGTTGAAGGATGCACTCTGCTCCGTCGTCTATATGGAAAGAAAGGGCGGTCTCTTGTTGTAGACACTACCAGACGACAAACACAGACTCAGTGCGGGTTATACAGCACGTTGGGAAGTGACAAGTCTTCGACGTAACAATTGACTACATATGTGGTTCGTTCGTGTTCTACATCCGAGGGAAACAGCGTTAAAGTGTGTTAATTATTCGTATATGGTTGTGTTAAGTATGAATTGAGCAGCGTATTTCAGCATCTGTATGCTGTGACCATCTTCTACTCCACGAGCTTTCCGTCGATTTGGCTCGTTGTGCTCCATACAGAACTCAGCTTCGTTGTTCACGACGAATTCTGTGTCGGATTGAGACTCTCAGCTATTATTGCTGGCGTCGCGTAGGAAGAACTGCTTGTCAGTCCCATTGAAAGCCGGTGATCAGATATTATCCAGCAAAGTCCGACGAACTACGGAATATCTCATGGTGGTAGATTGCGATAGCGAGGCTCTCTCCCTGGTGTCGAAAAGAGAGCACTGACTCACCCAAGTCCATGATAGATGTCTGTGCGATGGTGGCGGATTATGGCCTACACAACGTGTCTAGCAGGTGTTCTTAAACGATTGTTGTGTCCATCCATTGAGTAGTAAAGCCGTTAGGTATGGGACTTGCTCCTGACAGAAGATGCGCGCAATGTCTTTATAACCAAGCATGAAAGTGCAGAGATCTGGATTAGGTAGTGGATGAATATGAGAGGTTTGATATGTCTGTATGGGTTATTTGATCGTGTAGGTGTCTGCATAAGATACTGGATGGTACGAAATAGATGTGAATTGTAGGTAGGGAGGTGATGATTGGACTTCTCGCGGAACAGAAAGATCCCTGACGGGATCACATGTTAATCTGGTTGGATCCTCCTTCTTCTTACACAGGGGTGGTGGTGTTTTTCACGACGCGGCTTGTGAGTAGGTATGTATGTAAGACGGGAGAATGTACGCTGTCTGTCTGTCTGTCTCATTACCGACCGAGCACGTGGTCGATCGAAGGATTCGATCGTATCCGTATACATGCCGAGTTCTAGAAAACCAGGAATGCAAAGAAGCAAAAGATAATTGCTTCTTTTATTTTATTTGTTGAGGTATGGAAGGTATGGAAGGAAGCTTGTCCGAACTAACCTGACCTAAGCTAAACGGACTTGGTATAGTGTTGGAATGTTCTGTCGGGACTACCTGGAAGGAATGCTCTGTAGGGACTACCTAGGAAGGAATGTCCTGAAAGAAAGCAAAGCGGCGCGTCCGTCACGTACTTATACTTGCCGGCGCGCCCGGTTATCACAGTGGCGACTCCGGACTAGTCCGGTAGGTAGGTGACCTACGTACGGATCAAGACAGGACAGGGCCGGTAATGGGTTGCTACTTAGGGCAGTTTGTCTACCTATCGTCGGTCCGAAAAAGAATATCGACAGGGGATCGGCCGGGAAAGCCTGTCTGTTAACCAAGTATTCTCCGTGAAGGTAGGTACATCTTAAGTACAGAACCAGGTCCCAGGCTGATCCCAGGGCCCAGGGTTTACGGTAGGGTCCCAGATCTCTGGGTTCGTATACTTTGGGGGGGACCTTGCTAGACAGGCCTGGAAGGCTCATAGGGTACTTAGGGAGATCGATCGATCGATTTGCCTGGGGAAAGGGACAGGGGTTATTGTTTTTATTGTGATTATTCTATTTGTAAGTATTGGGTATGTGATTTGTAAGTGGATGCGGTTTGACATCGCTTGTTGCTGGTCTTCTTGCATGTTTGAACTGGGTTTGTGTGTGTGCGGGCGGGATGGTGCTTGATTGGTAGGTATCGTGGACTGGTAGTCGTTATTCATAAGGAATATAGCTGATGGTATGAGGTTTACGGAGTTGAGGAGGTTAGTGTAGCTTAAACATGGGGGGTTTGAAGGTCGTTGGCGACTCTCATTGTGAGAGTGAAAATCCAGCATGTAAGGGGTCGAAGTGAATGCATTGGAGTTCAGCTTCATAGAGACAGGTTTCTCACCAGTTTGTCACAGCTCCTCAGCTTGAGGCTCACATCGCAAACTGACAATCGGGTAGGCATTCTTCTCTTTCGACCATGCTCCCGCGCAAAGCGATTGGCAAGTACATATATCATACTTTTGCTCCGCCTTCGTGAACCATAGCTCCTCCATACTCTAGATCCTCTCATAACATATACTCTCACTGTTCAGAAAGTACTCACCACAGCGTCAAGCGTTATGGCTTCGGAGACTAGGGATCGGGTTTGCATCATGAATGAAGCGACGCAGACGCATACCGTATACTTCCTGCATGGATTTGACACTGCCGAGGAAGCAGCGGAGAGTCTTCGACATTGTGTCGACTCAGAAGGCCAGACACTCTTCCAGCGCTTCCCTTCTTTCCTCTGGCTATTCCCGCACATAACGTTGGCCTCGAGGGCGAACCCGGACACGAACCAGCGGATCGACATCTGGAAGCAGAAGGACTTGTTCGATCAAGAGAATAAACAGAGCCCTAAAATGCTGGAAAGAGCCGCTGCCATACGAGATGCTATTGATCATGCAATTAAAAGCATCGGCGGACGTCCAGATCGCATCATCCTTGCTGGTATCCATTGGGGGGGCACAGCGGCGGTGTTCACGCTACTGAACATGAACCTCCACGATCTGCCCGATGTGGAGGACGACGAATCAGATGAACACCAGACGGATACGTCCCGGCTCGGCGCCGTCATTTGCATTTCAAGTTGCATACCCTTCAACGGCGCATCGCTATCTATGATGCGACGCGCTATGGCCATCGACGGCGCCCCGGAAGGTGGAGACAACAGCGTGATTCGGAACACGCCGATACTCGTCCAACATTGCTGTGACGATGAGGTTAACTCCGTAGAGCAAGGGCGCTCGCTACGCGACACGTTGATTAATATTGGCGCAGACGTGACCTGGAGAGAGTATCCAGAAGGCGGTGACTGCATTCTCTCACCGACGGCGCTTGACGACGTTGTCGCTTTCATTCAGGAGCGGGTCCTGAAAGGCGAAAGCTACATGGGATGGTAAAACGTCTCTGGACGAGGAGTTCTCATGGTGCTTTTGGTACTTTTGGATTGGATGTATCTCCGTCTTCTGCATCTTCGGGGCTCCATCCCGTAGACTCAGGCGGTTTTCTTCCATCTTGGAGATAAAGCAGAGTCTGGGAATCTGTTGTGCAGTTCTTGACGGGAGGCCTATCATAGGGATCAAGAATAGCTCTAGTATGACATCTCATGAACCCGTTGAAACGAGCTATCGATCCATGTAAAGCTGTACTCGTAGTGATCAATAGGAGGGACGTGCCAAGGATGCTTGATATTTCCCGAGCCCCTGTGGCAAGTTTCTCAGGTACCTTGATCCAACAAAGTCTCTAAAAATTGCTTTTTCTAGAGCTGGAAGTTAGGTAGCCCATCAGCTCAGGGGTCGCATTCCTGGTGACTGGGCCTCTTTGACGTGTGCTGTGTGAAGCATCCGAACCGTCTAGACTCTCGAGGCAAGGAATTGACTCGCTGTGACTTGATGGTGTTGAAACCAATGTCAGGGGCGTCTTCAAGACTGCGAAAAGTTAACCAGAGTTCCTTACTTTCTGGAAACTTGAGGGTGAGAAGGATTTGGGAACTTCTTAGTGGACTCATCGACAAACCTAAGGGAAAACCCGCTGTTTCAACTTAACTGCCATCTGCGAACATGTCGCCATCTGCCGGCAGAGGTGCTTACCGATTGCCATCATGACTCGTAGCTTTGTTTGTACACGGCTGGAGATTCGAGAAAGTGATCAACTTTCAGCTTTACCTATTTTGATACCAAGCAGTCAGGTGTCTTCGGCCTCTGGCCAGACGGGACTATTCACCTTATATTAAGTTCAGCCTTCAGAGAGGTCGCGTCTTTGAGATGTGACAGCTAGACCTAAAAAAAGTTCTGAGGTTTCATTGACTAAAGCAAGAATCAATAGACCTGAATGGTTAACTGTTCTTCTAGAGCGATGGAATGGCTTATGTGACTTTCGATTTTCATTCGGAGTTGCGCTTTTTCTAGACATGCAGTCAACGGATCAAGGGTACCTAGTTAGTTCGTATGTCAACAAATGGACTTATCCTCTGCTCAGTGCTAGGTCTTCCTACTTGGCTCAATTAGTTCAAGTACCAATTCCTACTGAGAGGAATTGGGTATAACATACGATTAAGAAGATCGGTAATGTGATAACGCCGAAATTACCTACATATCCTTTGAGACGTCGCTCTGCTCTAGGAAGTCGAGCATGCGTCATGCGGCATGGCCGCGTCGGCCTGCAACGTGAACGATGTTGGGAAAGACACCGAAGACAGCTGCTGAAAGAGTTGTCTTTCAGCTCCATCTCGGGACGGAAGAGACGCTGTTTAGGGGATGCGATGCGAATCTCATGAGGCCTCATGAATCGACAATGAGACGATGAAACAGTTCATCTCAGCATTGTTTCAGAGGCCTAACGGTTTAGACGACGATCAAACGCCACTTAGCGCGCTGGAACCCTGTCATAAGTGCTGTTGGCTGTATGTTCCCGTCATGTCGCTGGAGATCGGGACTCTGACGGCTGCATGTGCCATGAGTGAGGCAAGGGCGTCTCTATTTCGAGACGAAAAAGCCGCTGAGTTGGACACGGAAATTCCGTGCATGTTCATTCGGCGTATTTCCGACCACACCGACCTCGCCGATCCCGCCCGATCGCTCTACTGGAGGTACATTACGGATTAGAACAATGTTTGGTGGCTTCACGGTGGGTTTGGCGATGGACGGAGAGGGCAAGTGAAGAGCACGATGGGCACGACGGGCCAGGAAGCGTATCGATGCTAGGTTTAGCGCGCTGATCAGCTGATGAGCACCTTCCGTAGGCACGAGTAATTATTGTCCCATTAGTCATCCGTGCTGTCGATGACCCGACCTGAAACCTGTCCTCAAGATTTACGGAGATCTGGAGGTCTCGTGATGCTCATCTCCGTATGCAGTTGATTCGCTATTGTAGACGGTTCTACGAATATACGTATTAGGTACGCAGTGATGATTACGGATTACGTACGCGAGAGAGAGAGAGAGGACCTCAGATGCCATATATATCTCGTAGCCATCACGTAAGCTGCACATACGAGTATCAACTCTGAGCGACAAATAGACGCGCACGAGAAAGATCATACGGGATAGATGACACCCAAGTCATCTGCAAAAGGACGAATAATTGCAGCAGGATCGTGGGCACTATCTATGTATTTTCCAAATTGATCCCTTGAGCCGGAGAACCCGTCAAAGCGCTCGTTCCTTCAACTGTTCCCTAAATTTCCACATCAATAATCTCCAGGCGCATACGGATAATTAATGAGCAATTAATTAACGATTGGCATGCCCAATCATTAAACGCTTCAAGCCGCGCATTCGCCTCCTCGTTGGGACCTCAACGTAGCGGAGGTACATGCTTCCTAAGGGGTCCCCACATCGTCCCATCACTGACACCCTGTCCTGTCCCGATCTCGTGGGTTCTTCAACGTTGAGATGCTCCAAATAGTATACAGTACAAGCCCAGTTAGTCGCTCGAGTGTGACCCGATCCTGACTCAGACGGCAATGACGATATCGCGGACGAGATGTTGCGAAAAGGTACCGAGCGTGCCCTGCAAAACGCCCTGTAAATGTCGTACAGTGCACGTAGCCCGGCAGGGGAGCGCACTGTACGAACAGTTAGCACGCGCACTATCCCGTAGCTGCGCTACACTATAGGGCACTTATAGCGCACCGACCAGGTGGACGGCTAGTCCGGGTGGGGCGTGGCCGGCATCCCCCGTCAATCAGAAAGCTTGGGTCAAAGCTTCTGGAACAACACAGGGAGGGCGAGTTGGGATGCAACTTGCGGATTATTGCCGCTACCGTCCAGTCCGGGTACAGTCATCTCTTGCGTGCAGTAGGCAGTCAGGTGAGCAGGCGGACAGATTACCTATCTTCAAATAATGCCATGGCTTCGCTCTGATTAGTGAAAGCAAATTTGGCCATCTTCTTCAGTACGGGCTTAGGTAGAGAGACTCGTTAGCTGGGTACCGGTACAGTGCGCGCAACTGTACGGAGTAGCGGTTGCTCAATGTCAAAGAAACGCGATGCATGCGAGAACAAAAGACAAAGAACGTTGAGCAAACGGGCGGTTACGTAAGGTGCACATGTACATATGTACGAGCAGAGATGATGCCATGAATCAACACAGGGCCGCATGGAAGGGTAGCTGCAAGGTCACCTGGACACCAATCTGAACCGTGCGCCCCTTCTGGAAGCCGCGAAGAAGCCTTGGAAACTGGTGCGCTAGCGTGGAGCTTGGGAGGCCTGTGGGGCTGCGTTGGGATTGGCGGGGGGCAACAGCGACTGCCAGATGGCCCCACGATGCTGTCCAATCACCGGGCGTCCTGGCACGAGAGACAGGAACTTCTCACTCAATTAACGGGCTGTCAGTTCGACTTGCCTCTTGCCTCTTGCCAGTGCCGTACTCGTAGCCTCTAGCGCTGTTTTTTTTCCTGTCCAGTGCCACTGCCCAGCAGCGACCTGACCAGCAACATCCTTACCCTCTCGCTCTTAGCTCTCTCCCAAGAGCATCTGTCTCCTGCTCTCTGGCCGTCTCTGCCCGCAGCTACTAATCCGTGAGCGCGCTTTGTGTGTGTGTCCGGTTTGATTTGGCCTGGTTTTAGGTAGCCCCCCTGGTCCGTTCTGTCCCTCCCCTTCCCTTCAATTCAACTCCACAGCACCCACACAGCATCCACAGCACCCATCTGGCAGCGTCATTACGGGTTGTTTACCTATTGCTGCCGTATCTCATGATCAGATAGGCATAGCGCGGTACTTCGTGCGGTACTTCGCCGGGTCTCCCCCTCTCTTCCAGATTATTGTCATCCAAACCATCAATTTCTCCCGTCCGCCGCCATTCAGCTCTCCCGACTACTCGTGCACTATCCCTCCGGCAACCTCCAGTACGGCCAGTACCGCCAATATACGTACCTCCAGACTTGTCTCCAGTACCGCCGTCATACGCAGTACTTCCCGTCTACATCATCCTACTACTCATACACAGCCTGCGGCAGAGTCCACGGCTGCATGGAATATTCTTTGTCCTGCATTGCAGCCGCGAGTCACCGTCTTCATCATCATCATCACCTCCAGCTCTCTCTCACTGTCTAGCACCCTACTGCGTGGAGCTATCACGAGCTGCCATCTCCTCCCCTCCTCCTCTCTTTTATGCTAGAGAGGTAAGAAAGTAAGCCAGCGTTCCCATGTCTTGTCTTGTCTCGTCTCGTCTTCATCCCACACCCCGTCGCCTTCACCAATCTTCACCATTTGCGCCCTGGCCCACCTATCCCGCTTGGTGCCTGTGACTACTAGGTATAGTTAAATTGAACGTCAATTTCGTTGCTCGGCGATCCATCATCCGCCTAGTCGCTAGTCCTACCTCGTACTGTACCCTGCCCTATCCTGCCCTGTCCTGCTTCACGAGTACCTCCTCTCTGCCCTGCTCGTCCCGTTACCCTGTCCCCTCTCTCCGTCTTGCTTGGTGCGGCATTTGCTGGTCTGCCGTCCACGGTCTGCTACCTACACGGCCTACAACGACGGAGGACCTGGCCACAGGGTTTGCTCCTACACTGCGCCCCCCATACTATACGCCCGCTCTGCTACTCTCCTACCCGACGCCTTGTCTTGCCGTCCACCCTCCCCTGTCCTGGTCTGCCCTCTTTGACCGGGCTTAGGTACCTCGATGCTATTATTACTTGCAGTTCCTGTACCACATCCTTGGCTAACTCGGGCGGCGCGAAGCTACTATTACCCTCTAGGCTACCCTGCCCGTCTCTAGCTTACGGTATTGCAGCCTCGCCCGCGTGAGTCAAATATATGCGTCGCATTTCCCTTTCCGATCGTCTTCACGACATCATTTCTTTTCAGCTGGTCTATTCCATACTCTAATACTCTTCTGTATACTCTTACTCTTCTGTTCTTTCCTTAATACTAGTTAACTTCCCACTACCAACTTGTTGATCTTCATCTTCTTCACCACTTCCTCGAGTAGTCAACTCAGATCGTCCAAGCCCACCCAGTTCTTTGTCTCGAGAGAAACGCGGCGCCATGGCTTTACCTAATACTTACAAGAAGGAAATAGAAAACCTCAGTTCTCGGATCCGACTCGAGAACCCTCTCGATATCCTTCAGTTCTGCTCAGATTATTTCCTCCGACGCCTACGGGAAGAACGGATCGACCACTTTATTCATAAGAAACCACAGTCACATTGCTTTGGCGCAATGTCCGGAGCCACATTCAAGAGCCCTTTCGCGGCAAACTCGAACCCTTTTGGTGCTGAAACGCCCAGACTTCGGACGCCCACCGGTGGACCGCTCGTGAACGTTATGGAGGAAGACGAATCGATCACATCGCCCACTACTGGTCCCGTTGAGATGCCCGGCTTTTTCAGGGGCCCCTTCGCCTTTGATGGTTCGCCCGACGGAGGCCCGTCCTTCCTGCGCACACCTCCCAACCCGGACAGCTACCCGGCACAATATAACTTCGGCCGACGCACGTCCGTCTCGGCAGAGTCACTAAAGCCCGCGGCCGATGTCAACGACAATTGGTCCGCGCCCTCATACCCCAAGTCGCCTGCGCAGCTGGAGAGATTGAAGAAGGCCATTGAAGGAAACTTCTTGTTTAGCCACCTCGACGATGAACAGACCGCTCAGATCCTTGGCGCCCTCCAGGAGAAGCCCATTCCGGCCAAAGACATCAAGGTAGGCAGTTGCACCGATCTCAATTCTCTAATTATAGGACTTATAATTAACAATGGTTTTCTATCTAGGTTGTGACACAAGGAGATGCTGGCGACTATTTCTATGTTGTTGAGAAGGGATCCTTTGACGTCTATGTCAATGACTGCGGATCTCTACAGCCTGGAACTGACGGTATCGGCCAGAAGGTTGGCTCTGTCCAAGCTGGTGGCTCCTTTGGTGAACTCGCCCTGATGTACAACGCCCCCCGCGCAGCCACTGTCGTCTCTGCCGAACCTGGCTGCACACTCTGGGCTCTGGACCGTGTCACATTCCGCCGCATCCTCATGGAGTCTACGTTCGCTCGCCGACGCCTGTACGAGAAGTTCCTGGAGGAAGTTCCTCTTCTGTCCTCGCTCACTCCCTACGAACGATCAAAGATTGCCGATGCCCTGGAGACTCAGAAGTACCCCGCCGGAACTACCATCATCCGACAGGGTGATATTGGACAGTCTTTCTACCTGGTTGAGAGCGGAGAAGCAGATGCGTACATTGACGGTGAATCCCAGTCGGTCAAGCACTACAAGAAGGGTGATTTCTTCGGTGAGCTGGCGCTTCTGAACGATGCGCCTCGTGCTGCCAGTGTTGTAAGCAGCACTGAGATCAAGGTGGCTACGCTGGGCAAGAAGGCCTTCGCCAGACTTCTTGGCCCCGTGGAGGGCATCATGCGGAGGACGCGGTACGTGGGAGTGGTATCTGGCGTCGAGGACGTCGATCCCCTCCAGTCGGCATATTAAAAAAGACGACCGTGTTTTATTTTTATTCTCATCTCCCCCCACACACAACACACACCACACACACACACACACACTTTATTCAGACTTGAGGTTGGACCCAGATTGGAGCGGCTGGCAATGGTCAAAATCATGACAGGACAAATGCGATTGCGAGGTTTTGGAGGCGTTCTATTGGGGTTTATCCTTTCCTTTGGGGTGTTGAGAGCAGACCTTGGGTGTCGTAGTAGTAATTGATATCGCTACCAAGACATTCACATATTACCTATTCTTTACATCATTAGGAAACCTGTCTGTCTGGCTCCCCCTGCAATAAAAGTAGTATACTGTTGAGAGCGTGAATTGGTATCATTATTAATATGCACTATCCTGAACGCCCCCCTGAACCAGTGAAATCAGTGATTTTTAACCGTGTGAACGACTGCATCGAAAAGCATGTGAATATGCTGTCGCAAATGCTTTAGTAGTATCGTCCCCCGATTTCTTGATAAAGACAACATAGAAAAACGTCGAGCTCCTACTCGTAAGTGCCATTCCTTCACGCATTTTGACGCTGCCTCTCCAAAACCTCCATCTTCAACGCCGCGGTCGCAACCTCCGTCTCCAAGACCCTCCCGACACCCCTCTTCCAGGTCTCCTCGAGCCCGGCAATCTCATCGCGCACGGCATCCTGCTGTCGTCGTCTCTCGAGGGTGACGAGGTCGATGTCCCGCTTTACGTCGGCGAGGTCGCGCTCGAGCGCGGACAGTTCGGCTTCGGTCTGCCAGTTGCTGATGAGCCAGGCATTTTTGCCGTAGGCGTCGAGCAGGGAGAGGTTTGTGCGGCGTTGGGAGAGGTAGGTTGCTGTTGTGTAGGCGAGGGAGAGGGTTGATGTGGCAGGGGTGGTAGGGACGTCTTGGAGCTCGTAGCGGGAGGTGTCGATTCCGGTTAGGGGCGTGCCGGAGGCGATGCGGTCGAGCTCGGATTGGAGGGTGGGTGTTAGGTGGGAGGGTTTTAGGGGGGCGAGCATCGGAGGGGGTGTTTGGGAGGAGGAGAGTTCTGCGGTTATGAGGGCTTGGGCGGCTGTTAGGGCTGAGGGGGTTGGTTCGGGGTCGATGTCTGGGGGGTGTTAGTTCCAGGGTTGGAATGGGAGGGGGATGGGGTGTGTTGGATTTGGACGTACAGGGTAAGGACTCGTGCACGGCGGTGCGCACGGAGGATGACATTTTGTCTGTGGATGTGGATGTGGAATATGCGATTCGCTGTGTATTCTCGTCCTCTGGATCTCGTCTGGTCGCGAGGTGCGATTGGGGTGGTGGTTACGGAATTCGTGTGTTTGGTTTTGGTATTCCGTTGTGTGATCTGCTGAGCTGGCTCGAGGACGTTGTCGAGTCGGGTGTGTTGAGAGTTGTCTATCGTGGAATAACCCGTATCTACGAATCGTAAGACTTTAGCTTGACGTGCTGCTTGCTTGCTTGACTTGCTCGCTCGCTCTCATTTGCGACGCGACGTTGGGACTCGATTCCTCCCTTATCGATAAGAGAACCACGGGCTCCACAGTCGGGAAAGCCCCGACAAATCGGCAGTGACGTAAGGGCGGTCACAACGGCTCCTTGTAACGCCGGTGCAGGAAGGAACCTTGAATTATGGAGGGGGAGGGGAGGGAAGGCACATGTGGCAGTCGAGCGAGTTTTTGTCCCGCGTGCCGACTTCTCGAGGTAACCACATCAATCATGTCGCTTCTAAGTTAATTTATTTTCTGATTATTTATGAGCTTGCTTTTCTGGCTCGGAATGCAAGTTTCTCTGATCCAATTGGCTTGTGTGGTATCCTCCTGCCGGATTCAACGTTGCGCGTGACGACGGCTGCTGGTTGGAGTGTGTCCCATGTTTTGTTTTCGTTCCTGAGAGTGTGTGTGGATGTGTAAACGCCATAAAAAGCGTGGATTTGTGATTTCGAACCGAGATTTGTAACTCCCTTCACAAGTGTGATGCGATAGTATCCTTGAGAGAAAGTGAAAAGAGAGACGCCATGGAAGACTTCGGCGACGATAAGAAGGTCGATCCTTCGCCGGTGGTGCAGGAGCGCCGCAAGACTCTGAACAGGTCGATTCGACTCACCATCTTGATATCTGCTGCGATCCTCGTGTCGACGGTGGTTCTCATGGTCTTCGCTGCGCCGACGATCGTCAGGGGCAGACTACAGCTTTGGCGGAATCACAAGCCATTTGAACGGGAAGCCGAGTTCGACGCTAAGCTTGCGAGTCTTGAAGGAGACGAGTATCTTATAGGAGTTGGCAAGGCGGATATCACTGGGTATGCCTTGCTCAGTCCAGTTGCTGCTCAGTTACTACCCGTCGGTTGTCTGCTTGTTGTAATAGCATGACTGACATTGCTTTCTAGCCCCTGCGTGGAGCTCAACCTCATGGGCTATGCCGACCCGAAGCAGATCGGTACTGGTTTGAGGCAACGGCTCTATTCACGGGCATTCATCGTTGCGGATCCCTCTAAGCCCGCTGATAGATTCGTATATCTGGTCCTCGACACGCAATCTGGTGACACGGCAGTCCGGTTTGGCATCCTAGCCGGTCTTCGAGATCTTGGTCCCGGATATGCCAACTATGGACATCACAATCTGGCTGTGACGGGAACTCACTCGCATTCTGGTCCCGCAGCATGGTTGAATTACTTACTACCTCAGATTACAAGCAAAGGATTCGATCACCAGAGTTACCGAGCCATCGTAGACGGTGCGCTCTTGTCTATCAAAAGAGCTCATGAGAGTTTAGCACCGGGTCATCTCAGTGTTGGGTCGACCAAGGTCTTCGGGGCCAACATCAATCGCAGTCTATTCGCCTACCTTGCCAACCCTAAGGAGGAACGAGCAAAGTACAATGTCGGCGGCGAGGACGACGGATCAGTGGAGAAGGACATGACTCTCCTTAAGTTCCAACGGTCATCTGATGGGAAGAACATCGGTGTTCTGACCTGGTTCCCTGTGCATGGAACTTCGATGCTTGGGAACAATACTCTGGTCTCTGGTGACAACAAAGGTGTTGCTGCATACTTGTTCGAGAAGAGCATGGTCGGCGATAAGACTGCTGCTCCTGGATTCGTAGCTGGCTTCTCACAAGCCAACGTCGGTGACACCAGTCCCAATGTTCTCGGGGCTTGGTGCGAGGACGACACGGGAAAGATGTGTACCTTTGAAAACAGCACCTGCAGCGACGGCAGATCCCAGAAGTGTCATGCCCGCGGGCCCTTCTTCAGAGTCAAGGATGAAGGAGCCTCCTCATGTTTCGAGATCGGGAAACGCCAATTCGAGCCGGCGAGAAAATTGTACGATAAGATGAACAAGTCCACTCGTCCTATCCGAGGCAAATGGGTCAAGTCTTTCCATACGTTTCACGACATGTCGAATCACCGCTTCCAACTCCTGAACGGCACCGAGGTTACCACGTGCCCTGCGGCCTTGGGATACTCTTTTGCAGCTGGTACCTCCGATGGACCAGGAGCCTTCGACTTCACTCAGCATGATGGTGGTCCTAACACAACGTCACCTGTATGGCAGGTTGTCTCTGGTATTCTTAAGGCACCGTCAAAGGAACAGAAAGCTTGTCATGGCGCGAAACCTATCCTGTTGGATGTGGGCGAGATATCGACCCCTTACGCATGGACACCGAATGTCGTTGACGTACAGGCATTCCGCGTGGGACAACTCGTTATCATTGTGAGCCCCGGAGAGGCCACCACGATGGCGGGCCGGCGCTGGAAGAATGCTGTCTCACAGGCGGCTGAGAAACAGTTTGCTAATGAGATCAAGGGGGTTTCTGAGTCGCCTGTTGTTGTGTTAGGTGGACCAGCGAATAGTTATACGCACTATATTGCTACGGAGGAGGAGTATGGGTAAGTTTCGATATCCTCATGTTTGCGAACCTGAAGATACATCACTGACAAGTCTGATATAGAATCCAACGATACGAGGGAGCAAGCACACTCTACGGACCACACACCTTATCAGCCTACATCAACGTCACACTCTCCTGGATCTCAGCCCTCGGTGCCTCATCCACCATCAAACCACCACCAGGTCCAGAGCCCCCGAACAACAGCGACAAGAGTCTGAGCTTCATCCCCGGCGTCGTCCTCGACTCACCACCTTTCTTCAAGAAATTCGGCGACGTGCTCCACGACGTGAACAGCACCCCGTACCACAAGGGCGACGTCGTCACGGCTAAATTCGTAGGCGCGAATCCGAGGAATAATCTCCGGCTCGAGAAGAGCTACGCCGTTGTCGAGAAACTCATGACATCCCCTTTACAACAAGCTCAGACACAGACATGGCAACCCGTCCGCGACGACAGCGACTGGTACCTCGTCTTCCGCTGGACGCGCACGAATGAATTACTAGGTACCAGCGAGGTCACGATCACGTGGGAGACGGCCGATCCATGGGCTGAACCGGGGACGTATCGGTTGAGGTACTATGGGGATGCGAAGGCGTTGGGGGGCAAGGTTACGTCGTTTGAGGGGGGTGAGTGGTGTGTTTATTGTTGTTTAGGGGGTGTTTTGTTACGGTTGTTTAGGGAGTGTGTTATGGTTATCTGTTCGTGGTATTGGGATTGGGATTATGGAGTTCGAGTAGTTCGTTAGGTTAGGAATGGTATACGTGTTGTGCTGAAAGTAAGATGCGTTGACGTGTATCATCACGATGCAGATGCGGAATACGGTATACGGACGGTGCTGCGTCAATCCCATCCCGAAAAAGGCCGGGCTTCCGAGGTATGTAGGCAGGCAGGCTGGCTACCTAACCCATTGCGAGGCAAGCAGGCTACCGTATTTACCGTATTCGAGGCGGGGCGTTGATTGTTACGAGTCATCTAGACGCGCCGGGATGGGTTAGGTAGGATGAGTTAGTCGTCGATCATTGAAATCACCCTGGTTACGGATATGTGTTGATCATCATCATCGTCAACAACTTCATCTTCGCACTCCCTACCTAGAAGACACGCGCTGCGAGAAATGCGCCAGGATGATTACTTACTTACTCTCGGAGCTAAGTAGGTGGTGAAAATCGATATCACATTTCAAGCATGGTAATTTGCACATGGGAACTAGTAATTTGTATCGTATCGTATACAATATCGTATTCCGTCGCAGGTAGATAAGTAAGTAGATTACGGAGTAGGTAAGGAAATACGACGAGATAGATCGATCGATAGTTAGATAGATCGACGGTTTAGTCAAGTTAACCTAGCTAACTACAAGATACTAGGGAAGTAAGTTGTCGGGTGGGATTGGATTTGGGTATAATCTCCAGTGTGAGATAGGAAAATTATGGATCAGTTGTTGTTGAAAAAGAGACCGAAGATTCCCTGCTGTGATGACAACGTACGGAAGAGACTCAAGAAAATGGATACAACTGCGGTAGGTATGAATGTCCCTTGCTTTCCTTCTCCTGCCTGACTGATGAATAATTGACCCCTTGTCCTCCTTAACTTTAACTGTTCTCCGTATCGATGAGACCAGGGATGAGGTTCTATGCTGCCGATGTCATCACATCGACGTTTTTTGTTTTCTGTTCATGGGCGAAGAAATCATATATACACAATATATATGGTGTGCAATGCATGTGAAATACGAGATACGAAACCCGGATGGATGGATGAACGAGAGAATCCTTTGGACGGTATTGTATAGGTAGTAGATGACACGAGGTCGTTGAAACGTCGACGCTGGAAGTCATACCTAGTAATGCACAATATGTTTCAGGTCAGATCCAGATAGTAGAGGAAGATGTGCACAACTATTTCGGCAAGGCCAGCAGGGCAAAGTGACCACCCGCCACGGGCCGTGCCACGAACGTGATACCCGGGTAGTTACCCGAGACACAGTCGTATAGATCAGTCAACGCCCTGTTCGTCGGCGTGTTGTTGATCCAGTTGGCCATGCGCGAGATAAAGTCGTTCCTCGTGCTCTCCGACGCGATGGATGCCGCCCACATCTGCCAGTCCGACTTGGAGTACGTGTGGCGCGTATCCAGCGGCACGCAGTACTGGAGGGCAACGGTTGGGTAGAAGGCGCTCTGCATGTCGTAGACATACTGCGGCACGAAGTCGTAGCCGAAACCGAGCAGGGAGTTGGCGTAGAGGTTGTACAGGAGACCGTGCGAGGCGCCGTCACCGTAAGACAGTGTTGTGTGAGGCGGGTTTGCCGCGCGGTTGATGCCGAGGTCTTGCCATTGCTTGATATATGAAGTGGCGGTGTCGAAGTACATGGATGCGTCGTCTGCATGGCCCGTCATGTCTGAGATGTCGGCCATGGCGCGCAGTCCGATGATACCCTTGATAGCTAAGTTGGTCTGGTTAGCTAGTGATCCGGCGAAGTCGTCTGTTGAGATCTGGTCCGCGGGGATCAGGGATTCATCGATGAGGTAGCCAGCCCATTTCTTCAGGATATCATAGTGCTTCGTGAGATAGCCCGTGTCTCCGGTTCGCTGCACATAGGCAAGGACCATGATGACCATGTTACCGCATTCCTCAAGTGGTTGGGGCTCGTCTGTTCCGTCTGGATAGCCCTTAGCCAGAGGGAAGGTACCTAGATCGTGAATGGCATTGGCATTGGGGTAGTGTCCATTCTCTTGGTTCAGGAACAATGGCTCCAGGAGATACTTGAGGAGATCCGGGTTCATGTACAAGATCAGGGGCATCGCCGGGAAGATGACATCCACCGTCTGAATATCACTGTTCGAGCTGATCTCCTTAAGGAACACCACGGGGTTCGAGCCGGTACCAGTGAACTGGAGAGCGCCAAAGGTTTGTCGGACACTGAGACTCGTGAGAGTCAAGTAGTCCTGACCAGCAGCGGCAAGAGAATCTGAAGCTACTCGGTTGTCGAGATCTGTAGCTAACCAAGATGCCTTTGAGTAGTCCTTGTAGAAGAAGGTCACCTAAATCCATCTGTTAGCTATCGTTTATGCTGTGAAAGCTGTCCATCGAAGAGCAAAACACTCATTCACTTACAGCAGCGAGTTCAGAGGAAAAGTAACTCTTCCACAAGGACTGGTAGGTTGTGAGACCAGAGCCTTCTCCGAGCAATTGGATCGCATCGTTTTGGGTGATGCCGATAGTAAACAAGGTGTTCACGGTCTGCGTCGAAACGGATCCAAGATTCTTGGCGAATCCGAACACAGGCCTTCGGATCACACGTGTAAGCGAGCGAATTCATACATACCAGACGCATGTCTTATCTTACCAGTTGTTGTTCACAGCTCGGAACTTGGTGTCCTTGGTATTCGGCAAAACACCTTTACTCTTGAAAGCACCTCTCACGTCGACATCGGAGCCACTCTGGAAGGTGAGCTGTAGTATGGGGTTAGTATTGATTTAGAAAATATATGGATAGCTTAGACAACTCACTTCCTTCGCGTCGCCAGTAGACCAGTAAAACGATCCCCAGTTCGGGAGCTCTGCTGTCTCCGTGATGGGGGTCTGGCTCTGTCGATAGAATTTATGATACGCGACACCATCAGATGTTCCATAGTCCCATTGAAGAATGGCGTTGAGGTCACCCGATGCCCATTCTAGAGATACAGAGTGAGCAAACGAAGAATTTGTAGAGATTGGAGCTCAAGGAATACTCACCACCAGATACATCAGCGTACAACTGAACGTCGTGGTTAGCACCGTCGAGAGAATGAACACCAACGTCGAGGTAGGAGAACGGTAAAGACTGTCGCCTCAAGTCGGTCGGGGTGACGGGCGAGAGGAACGTGATGTTCATCTCCACCTTGCCAGCAACATTCATGACGAAGTTACTTCTCGTCGATGTGTAGGAGAACTCTTTCTGGTCCACATTCGGTGTGCTGGGCACTGCGCCCATCCATTGGTATGCCGTCCCATCTACCCGGATCAAGCCTGTCCAAGCTGTGATTTGCTGTCTATAGAACACAATGAAGTTAGACCAGGCCGGTGAAGCTAGCTACTCAGCTTGACAGGAAGATCGGGGGGAACATACGTCCAGAAAACAGGCCAACTGCCGGCAAGGTAACCTCCATTGCCGCCATCACTCCCGACATTCAACCAGGTGTTGAGGTAGGGTGCCTTCACAGCAAGCGGTATCGCGGGAGGTCGAGCTGGAGAGAATGTCGATGCCCCTAAGGCAAGGCCACCATAGAGCAAAGCTCCGAGCAGGGCGTCTTTGAGCCCCATGGTGATGATCGGTATGTCTAAACTGAACAATCAAGACGTAGGGAGGCCGTCTAGTAGTTGATGCAAGAAAGTCTGAATGTATGAGTCCGCCAGATCTTGTATGTGCAAAGAGCCCGGCTGGGTGGGAGGCGACTGGGGATGACCTCGCGATGATGAAAACAGGGGAAAAGACGAGAACGAACAAAAGGTTATTATGTATCAGACCTGGAGCAAAGAAAAGCTGCTCGGCATTGAATAATATGTACCAGATATGACGGCACAAGGGACCACCCGTCTGCGTATCAGATGATCAGGACGAATGAGGAAGGTTTCCCAGACAAGAAAAGGGTCATGGAGACTTGACTGGAAGAAGTCATGCGGCTTGGGACAACTCTTAGCTGCATCCCACGAGAAATGCATCGTGGGACGGCCTCCCTAAAAGGAATTAAAAGGGAGAGGGGTGAGCGCGAGGAGCGCGAGGAGGGCAGGGGTCGGAGGGCACTTGCAGCAACGACATTATTTCCAACCCGCAAAAGCCACTGACGCAGAAACGAGATAAAGTGCTGGACCCCGTTTCCAGGGCAGCATGGCGATGCTTCCAGCTCGCAGACGGTCGATGCTGCTGCTAGTGCTGTGCTATACCCGAGGAACGGAATAAAGAGAACGGTTATGAAAACGTATCGAAGACAATAATAAGACCTGTCAGCTATTCGGTCGCAGAGCCTCAGCAACTTGTCACAGGACCCACAAAGATCTCACCTTACCAGTTCAGAGGCATGGTCTGGATGAGCATGTCTCTCGTTGCGGTCACATTCCCCTTCACGAACACGCATTTAGTACATCGGAAATACACGCCTTGGGTTGGAATGCTCCAAGTACGAGTAAGCACGAACAATAGTAAGGCCATTGTCCATGTCCGGAGATGATTGACGTTCGGGATATATGATCCGGTAACATCGATCAGAAACTCTTGGTCTGAGTATTTGGGTAGCTAGAGAATGACTTGCATGATCTTGAATGAGGCGTCGGGATGTGTTGCTGTCGATGGCGCCTATCATTGCCGACTACCCGCCCTGGTTAGTAGTGGGTAGATGGAAAAAGAAATAGGGACTGTCAGGGTAGCAGAGGGATGTAAAGTCAGTACGAGTAGTAGCTGTAAATACTACTACTACCTGGTTGAGGCAAGACGTATGTACGTCGTAGTGTAAAGCAGAGCAACCATGATGGAAGACCCAGCCAAGTGTACAGCTGAGGTTATGACAAGTCAGGTAGGGTTACGGTGCAGAAAACCCACAAGCAATGCCATGCTGCTGCTGCTGCTGCTGCTTGTCGGTGATTGACATCATCCCGGGTACTGCAGAGAGATAATGGATCATACTTGTAAAACTCGTGTGAAGAGCCTGGCAATGCTTGGGTGGCCGCACGTATTCGTCATACCATGCCGGTAGTAGCATCTCTGCCATGGCCATGATGGCTGACGACGAGGAGGATTCCCTCAGAATCTCGGGTAGAAATGGCTCGGAGATAATTCTCTGGCTTTAGGCTCCGGTACTGCACACTTCGAGGAAGCGAGTCGCCGCCACAATGCAGGTCCAGCTCGGCACTCCTGGTACTCTCGTCTGCTGCCAACCGAGTTCATTGCCTAATGAGTGTCTTTGGGCTGCATGACGCTATTGTTACCTTGTCCCACCATCATGGGTCGACCCTGGCCACGCGGAGTAAGGAGGCAAGGGATCAGATTGGATGGAATATATAATATCGTGGGGTACACGGCGTGAGGAGAGGGCTGCCTTCACCAGATCTGCTCACGCTTCTCTGGGGAGTCTAGATCCTCGGGATATCGAGTCTCTCTTTCTAGCCCCTGGGCACGCGCGACAGTCAAGCCGTTTTACTATTATTTTGCTGACCCGTCGCGAGGGAGAGTTGGAATGGACAGGGAGAGTTCAAGGGTCCATTTGATTGAATCGATATAGCATTCTGAGACCTTTTGGAGGTCATCCACATGTGGTATTATCCCGTACCAGACGCGCCGGATAGGTAGTCTGGCAAGTCGGCTGGCAGCCAGGCAATCTGGCAGACGACCTCTTCAATGACCAGTGGTCAGAGATTAGGTATCCTGATCCGCATGAAGAGAGCCGTCGACTGCGTGACGCTGTAATTTGCTATGTGGTGTAGGTTGCACGGAATATAGAAGTAGGTGCACAGGATGAAGATTCGCCAAGCTGGAGGAGAGTCGAGAGGTTAGCGTGGTCGCTGCTTTTTGCTCCGTTCACCCTGCCGTCAGGTGATCACAGCAATTTTCCAGCTCGTTAGTACGGACACCTACATCAAAGTAGTATGCACGCTATCATGCATAAGTGTTTATTCCGTTCAAGTTACGCAATTGTGCACAATGAAAACGGGCTTCAAAACGGTACTCGAAACGGTTGCCAGCTGCATACGGATTGCCATTTCAGCATTCTGATGTCAGACTCGAACCTCCTCAAACTTTCAAGACAACAACTCCCAAAACAGCCACGGAATTTCCCTTTCCGCACTTCTTTGGGAGATTCTTTCACAGAATCAAGCTGACCACATCATAAGCCTCTGTGATTGAGGCTTCGAACGGATCCGCCGTGCTTATGGTCCATCTGTTTGCATCTACGGATACCCAACAGCCATGGCCGCTATGCACCGATATACCGCCGCCGTCGAGGGATCAGTACCCTGAACTGGAGACGACAGAGACGATCAATTAAGGCATCAACGCCAATCCCACCGCAATGGGCTGATAGTATACGAGTCAAGACGCATGTGCTGGTGTGAGGGCAGTGGCTGTATGACATGACATACCTAACCCACACGTGCATCTTGTTGCCTACCTACTCCAACGATCGGCGTCGCTGTTACCGTTCAGACTCGCGCCCTCTCACGAGAGAAACCCCGCAATCACACAATGGATTACAGCTCGGTGACATGAGTCTGATTCTCGAACGTTCAACCTTCTGTGGCATACCGGCAAACGACCCTACCACGAGGAAGCCAAGTTGTGTTGGTAGTGACAACGAATAGGCTGAGCAAAAGTGCATCCCTCCACGAGGTTACCCGCTCGAATGAGAATGGACGGGTTGCGTTCGCTCGGTTTAACCCCGAGAAGCTTGAAGGACGCCTGAAATGTTCTGTAGTCTTCGTGAGGCTCCTGGAATCACACCACACGTGCCAAGCGGGTGCAGCAAACAACGGGCAAACTAAACGGTTGCATGTGACAAATGGATTTCCTGCCAGGCTTGGCTCGTTGCGCACCGAATGATCGACTCGCTCGTAACAACTATAACACTCGGTCAACAGAGAGATGGCTTGAGCTGCAGACGTATAGTATGGGTCAACATGCCGTCAGGTCTTGACTTGGAAGGATTTGCTGATTGAGGTCTTTCCGCCCTCTATATCGCTTCGCCTCCTTGAGCGTTGCCCAGGAACTTGGCGAATATCCAACCTATCTTTTCCCCAAAAGTGTTGTAGCAGGTGTATTGCGCGCTCAATTTTCTAGGGGCGCGCGGATGAAGTCGTCTTCGATCTTCGTCTCTCCTATTCAGCTGTTGCAATGGATAGATTACGCCAAAAGCACTGGGCGATGATCGATTGACCCTTGCATATGTCGATATAGGCTGATTCGGACATATGGAAGACTTGAGGCATGGCCGTCGATTGCATTTCGAGAGGCAATGTGCTGGATTAATTGAGATGAGAGTTGGAGATCAAGAGCCATTTGGAATTTTGGCTGCAGAAGCCGGGCAGATTATATGAGCTCGATGACGGGCCGTTACCCGATCGACGCAAGAAAACGCGTTCTCGCGTACGCGCAAATATGGCGTTCATACTCTCAACTCGCAAGCCAGCCCCTGAGTGATTGATAGTCACTCACCTGTGGAGTAGTGGTCATCTCTCACGAACTCGGGTAATGACTACAGCGCAGTCGAGGACGACATGCAGGTGTAGATGCAGACGCAGATGCAGACGCAAATGAAAACGGGAGTACCTACTTTCCCGCAACGGTCGTGACCGATCTTCATCTCGCTCCTGCGCGCCAGCGACCTAGACTACCTGCGTACGACCAACCGAGGGGAAGATGGTGTCCAACGCGTATACTACTCATTGGTCTATCAGACTAATAGGGGCCTTTCTTCTTGGTTTTCGTATTGCACGCTGCTGGCGTTCACAGCTGTTGTGCCACGTTCGCACACATTTGAAGATACGAAGGAGGCTGCCGACCTTCAAGCAACCGAGATTACACATGCTCCCCGAGGAGACGCAACCGATGGGGTAATGAGAAAACTCATTGGCCGGACACATGCTGGCTTCAAGCAGTCCGCACATACGAGACGCGTTTCCTCTTATGTTAGGGATCGACCGAGAATGCTGTCTGTCTCGTCTGTCTCGCCTCAGTGGGCTGCATCCTATGTGACCGGTAGGTGTAACAAAAGCTGCGCAACGACGAGTGGGTATGTGATAGGAAAATTCCGATCGCGTCCCGTTCATTACGGTATCCTCGCGGTAATAATACTGCCAGTTATACCTCACCACACACAGACAGTGGTTCGGCTGGACTCGGGCTAAGAGCGGCATGGCATGGGTCATCGCTCAGGTGAGATTCTCGATCCGATTCGTGCTGTTAAAGTCTCCATCCAGCATCGGCAAAAATGTCAGTAGGGTATACCAATCCAATTTGCCTCTGATTTCGCAGTGTTCCTTGGCGACTCGGCGCAAATATTGCATCACAGCTGGACGCAGGCGGAATCGGAATCGGCAAAACTCGACCCATGGTATTTGTTTCTCCGGACGAAGTGCAGATGGGCAAACTTGGTCTTGGCTGACCACGACACATTGAGCCAAGCCGCATGCGCGTCTCTCGTGACGACCTTGGTTCTGGTCTATTGAACGTGATGAGGTCTTGTCCGTCGCGCAAAGAAGATAGATCGATCCCCGTGTACAAGTGCGCATAGCTGAACGATGGATACCTATCAGAATACCCCTCATCTTTCTCCATCATAGCTGTTGGGGAAGACGCAGAAGGAAAGGTTGGTTGCCTTACTTACTCAAGTACGTGGTCGTTTGATCTCGTGATTTTGAGATTTATCGGAGCAAAAGACGTTGCCGCAACGGCCATCGTCAGCGAGGGCGAAAAGACCGCAACACATGGAGACTCCCAAGCGGCGCAAAAATATCCCCCCCTCTCCGTCGCACATGTTCCATATTCCTGTGTCGGGGAATATTTCTCTTCATCCTTCATCGTCTTCTTCCCCTCAAATCCCATTATGAAATGCTTTCCTCATTCGGACGAAACTACTGCGTCCACATGATGTCGAGCGCGAAAACCGCCGAATATCACGAGACCCGCGTGATCCTGTGTTCCATCTGAGTGAGACCGGTCGTCGGCCTGACTTTTTTTTCTCAGCATCAACACTGACTCTGGGCAGTCAAATGCGAGGAACAAAATCTACACCCGACGGTGGTTTGCGATTAGGTAAAAGTATGCAGTTGTCATGCACTCGGACCATGTCTTGCAGACGGTCTATTGAATGCGCCATCGTCGCCTGCAGACGGGGCCCAGATCGCGATCGAGATTTATTTTCTCGTCCGTATGGGCTTGGGTCACGATGGTGCTTGGCTGTCTTGTTGTCGGCGTGATCTGTTCGATTTCTCCTGTTTTGGCTATTGATGAGGTCTGTCTGAGCCGAGGCTGGTGCGATGATGATGTGAAGGCGCCCTCGAGAGACATGATGAGTGCTTAAGATGGTCGCCGAGGTCGATAGTCCGGTGATGAGTGTTGAAGGTCTTGTCGAGGTGTATCCTGATGAGAATCATGGAATGGCATGATCCTTTCGGGTACATGTTAAAAGTTGTATCTCGATATGCCGTTGAGTCCGAAGTTGACTTCTCAAAAGCTGGATTCCATCGGCTTATGTCCGTTACCTGTGAAGATGTTATCTCTCAGTAGTCTGTTACCTTTCCCTCATGCATGCCTCATTCGACTTGGGTTAGTATCTGTCGGTAGAGGCGATGTTCTAGTCATAGAGAGGCAGTCATCGATGACTATCATGATGTCGTGGGTGTTGTCGTGGGTGCTGTTGAGTTCCGTTCTTCGCACCAGGGGGAGTAAATAGCCAACACCATTCAACTGATCCAACCGCTCGATAAAAACCGTTCGTACGAGAGATATTAGTTCCCCTCTTGATGTTTGAGTGTTTACGTTCTGAGTCCTCAACTGCCCTCGAGGATATGATATCTCGGTCGACTGCTTTTTCCGTCTTGATGTCTTCACGAGAGCAAACAAGTCCGGACTGAGGCCAGGCTTCACCCGTTTATCTTGCGGTCTTCAGGATATCCTCGTCGAGTCGAGCATGAGTGAGTGAAGTTCCGTAGTCTCATCATACTTCGTGAGTCCTCGTCTCATCCCTCTCTCTTCGAAGAGATCTGGCCGTAGCACCATAACCCGTTGAACGATCATAATCTTCCAAAATCAACTTAGACCCATCAGACTCGCGGGATTGCCACTCCTAAATACCTCCCTTCCTCGCCTTTCCCTCACCATCCAAGACCCCAGCCCCTCGCTCCAACCAACCAACCCGAACCCTTCCCATAGTGGACGCCTGCCTTCCACGTGAGAACCCAAATACGAGAATTCTGCTGATTGGACATACGGTCGTAATACGAGCCACTCCCAGTCCAAGAGAGGGAACCCGCTCGCTCGCGTATGAGCAGGTGGATGTCCGGATCTGAGTTAGCGGATCTTCCTCACAGGATGACGATGCTTTCCGGGGGATAGGTAATGCCATGTCTAGGTATGTTGAGGCACAGCACCTGAACGTGGGAGGGGGGCTCAGCTAGGACTTTCTCGTGAGAGGAGGTTCCGCGTGCATGTGGGTTGATATCTTTGTAGGGGTGCTTACTCCTGAGCTTTGGATAGGGCCTTGTAGCTGAAGATGTTGTCGGGTCGGTGGACGGATGTCGTGAGGAGACCGGAGATACGGGGACTCGTGTTGTTTACTGAGGGTTAGAGTCTGATGCTTAGGATTTACATAGAGTTGTTCTAATCCGTACATGCTGTTTATATGCTGAATGGAGCCGTGGTACATCTGATAACGCCTTTCTTGAGAAACTTACCCATACCCAAGTCTGACCGGGAACCATGCTAACAACGCAAACCTCACTTTCTCGTCCAAGACTCATAGGGGTATATTTCTTGACTTCTGCTTACCTAAAGTACAGTCGACCTACCAACATGTTTGTTGATATCACGTCGCAACATACCAGGTAACCACAGCAACACCTTTTAGGTCCTTATCCAAGTAAACAAACAGCCCTCGTTACTACCCTCCAAGACTAAACCCAAGATCGCCTCAAGACTGGTATTACAACGTCGTATCGTCGGTGAGTACTGTATATTTTAGGTAGGTGGTGGATGAATACTGTATATTCTAAGTAGGTGGAGGGCACAGAGTAACATCGTCGGTCGTGTGAATACCCAGTCCGATGACTTCCCTCATCACCGCTCGCGAGCTGAGACAAACAACAGACGAGAACAAACGTGACTGAGGAGAATATCTCTCAATGCAAGATCCGAACACACCTGTCTGCATAGCACTCCTGCGAAGCCATCATGTATGGACCGAATCATATCCACTCTACTCTATAAGTGACTTCAACGGCAATCATGGCGCAGCCGACAACGCGATGTCGAAGCGGTGTTGAATTCGCATAGAGATGATTCCGTTGTGCACGAGCAGCTGCTTTGTGATAGCGAAGAGTGTGTGTTCAAGATAAAAGGGCGGATGAAATGTCCAAACAGTCGCCATGCTCGCATGCATCGAGCACTTTGGCGAACTTCTTTCCCCTGGTCGAGCACCGAGTAGAAGGCGTCAGTTCAGTCTAGGACATCGAGCGTTCGCCAAACACACCGTGTATATATATATGTGTTGAGTTTTCGCCTGTGCCGAAATATTAGTTCGGGATTGTAGTTTGATTTACGGCTACCTAGTGATCGGGTTTACCCCGAATCACGGCCAGCGTTGGCCATCTGAGCCGGCCGGGCCTTAAGGACCCGGCGTTCTGCTTGACAAAAGAAAACTATCTTACACACTGCACCTTTCGCCCTTCTACTCTGGGCTACCTGTCGCTCCGTGGGTTTTCGACCTCACGTATTAGTCCCCGTGGGTCATTAGTTGGAAGAATCCCAGGGCTTCCGGCCCCAGGATATCTTCCAATTCATAGCCGGGTCGTAGCCCGCGAGGCAGCCCCCGCCGCCGAATTGGGCAGTCCACCATGTGTCCAACTTCTATTTCTTGCCCGCACCTGCAGTGCTTGATGGACTCTGGTGGGTGTCCAAAACGACGGTGGTATCGGCCGAAGTCTCCGTGGCCTGACCTTTCTGCCAGTAGCTTGTGCAGGACCTCCCGGGAGAGCGCGAGCTCCTTCGCGCCTTTGCCAGCTTCCAGCTTCCAAGGCCTGTAGGATTCTGGCCGATGGTGCCGCCACCAGTCCGCCCAGATGGTCGCTCGTTGCCGCCGATTCGCCCGGCGCAGCGTGGTGAGGGTAGGGGCCTCTCGGCTCTCGTCTCGCGCTTGCGCTGAGGCTTTGCCCGCTTCTGTGTCCGCCTCCGTGTTTCCCCTTATGCCTACGTGGCCAGGGGACCACTGGATCGTGTGGCCGTTTGGGAATGCGCGCGCACACTCCCTGAAGCGGAGGAACTCCGCCTGTGAATTGTCAGACGGCTGGTCTCTCAATCGTCGGACCACGCCATATTAGTTCGGGAATGCACTAGAAGAGGAATCGCGACAATACGTACACGATAAGATGAAGGATGGGTGAAGTTGGACGGTAAACGCGTACTAGATGACCACTCATGGCGTATGCAGACATAGCATAGAGGTGTATTCTACCTATTCCTGATACGACTGGAAGGGACGTCGGATACCCCAGGAACGGAGATTAAAATGGTCGAAGGAGCCTTTGACGACTTATATATCCCCTCCATTGTCTGGGTCGGGGAAGATGTGGGTAGATATATATATTATAGCTGGCTGTCTAGATTGAACAGGTGATGAGATGGTTTATATAAGGAAGGAAAGGGAAGAGATATATGCAGATGGGTCGTTGGTCGCAGGTACCTGCAAGCAGCCGGTACGTGGGGGATTTGATGGATGAAGTCTTGAACGAACAGACACCCTGAGAGACGAAGAGGCATTATATAGGAGTGGTTTCACGCCAACAACGCTCCTGCTCACATATTCTAGTACCTCCTCGGTGATTGCCCATCCGAACTACGTGGGAACTTCTGATCAGACAATCACGGCGTTTTGAATGTGTTTTGGATTGGGATTCTGTGACTGCTTGTTCCTACTCTGTTGAACGGAATTTCGGACCCAGCAAGGTATCTCCCTGACTGTTTGGAGGTTACCTAGATCGAGCATTCACTCCTACTAGAAAGAATACCTACTCATCCGATTTAAGATATTCCCGTCCATCCTCGGGAAAGCTTTCACATGTAAGACGGTGAGTGGGAGATGATAAATCTGTGACTCTGGGTCGAAGGGGTGATCGGAAGGTCGTTGACTGAAATGTAGTTTGAGGCTCAACGCTTGAAAAAGCAGGATGTCGATAGGGGTTCGTTGTATATCCGGCTGAGAAGATTTCCATTCAAGGCCATGATGGCGGCCATCCTGTGTAAGTAGCTTGATCCATCGTAACCAGATGCCAACACTCCTATCTCCAGAGTTAACATGAGCTCAACCCGTTTCTCTCAAATCCAGGTAATGAGATTCACAACATGTCCGATCAGGGTCTCGTAATGTCCAATAAACTCAGCATAGGGTGAGACGACAGATTGGACAGCAAAAGCTCTCCAACAAGGCCGTCATGCTACACCCCTTAACGCACTTCATATATAAAAATCGAAGAAAAAAAACACTTTCCACGACTAACGTCTAATGAAAAACCCAGATTTACCAACCTAGAGTACAGGATCTCGTTTCGCCCTCGCTCCACCGTTGGTTTTATGGATGACGACGACGATGATCATGATGTGAGTGTATGTGTGTGTGTGTTTGTGTGAGAAAAAAACCGTCCATGACTGTATAACGCATGCAATACAGAACCGGTAATACAAATGCCAGTTCCCTTGCCCCCGTTATTACCTTAAGATTCGTTGCGCGTCTTTTTCCTACACCCCGTTTCTAGCATTCCGACAATCGCGATGAGGAGGGGCCCCTACCATAACCGACCACGAACCCCCCACTCCCCATCGACACGATGCATTCTCCCGTAAGATACTTAGTGCCTTGTTTGATCCAAATCAAATTCGAAGCAGAGGATCGTGAAAAAGTAGGTACAGTACAACTTGGCACCTATGCCTCGGGCCTGATTTTTTCAATCAAGAAGATTTGGGTTGCTTTTAGCAACTGACCTCGACCGAGGCCTTGGAGTTCATGAGCAGGGCGACGATGAGACCGTAGAGACCCAAGACTTCGGCGAAAATGAGAATCAGGATCATACCGACGAAGAGTCGGGGTTGTTGTGCAGTTCCACGGACACCAGCGTCACCGACGATACCGATAGCAAAACCAGCAGCCATACCAGCAAGACCGACAGCGAGACCGGCGCCGAGCTGAATGAAACCAGTGTACAGAGGGAGTTGCTGCTTCAGACCGTCGGAGATAAGGACGGAGACGACGAGACCGTAGATACCAATGATACCAGCCATAATGACGGGAACAATGTCTGCGGGGGAGAGTGTCAGCAATAGATCCCCGTGAATCAATTAGTCACCGTGGCGAGAGACGCACTCTTGACGATAAGGTCAGGTCTCAGGACACCCATGGCGGCGATACCAACACCGGACTTGGCAGTTCCGTACGAGGCGCCCAGGCAGGTGAAGACGATGGCGGCCGTGCAGCCCATGGCACCGAAGAACGGCTGCCCACTACGTTAGCGATATTGACCATGACGATTGATGGATTATCCGCATCACGACGGGTTCGTGGCTGGTGGAGCTTCGCCACCTTGGGAATGAGGGGAACGAAGGGAACGAACCGCGTAGACCGGGCTGTAAGGAAAGACAGGTTAGCAACAGTCATCCTCGTGGCATCTCAGGCAATATCTAAAAGTGCGCAAACACAGCGAGGCTTTTCGCGATGGCGGATGCAAGCTAGGTTGAGGGGAAATCGATTAGTGTCGTGATTTAATTACGTACCAAGCCTCAGTGTATTCAGCCATGATGTCGATGGTTGTGAGATATTTTGGTGTAGAAAGAGGAGAGAGCGGGATGCGGGCAATGAACTGGCGAGGTCAACTCGGGTTCAAGCTGGAGGCGGCGGGGTTGGGCGGGTATCGAAGATAAGAGCGATGATGGATGAATTGAGAAGGCCGTGTAGACTCGCGGGCTGCTTGTTGACTTGACTTGGGGAGGTTTAATAGTCTTAGCATAACAGGTTAACAACGGGCATGGGCCAAAGCTCCAATGTTTTGGCCGCAAGGTGGGAGTCGGCTGCCTGCTTATGTAAGGAGGAGGCAGGTCGGACCGGATTAACCCAGGCTCCACTAAAAACTCCAAGGGGACCCACTTGGTGCCTGCATGGATCGCTCGAATCGTTGCTTGGAGCTCGAACTTTTGAGATGCAGCCATTTTTTGTGAGGTCTCTCTCTCAGAATCATCCATCACCACCTGTTTACTCAATTCTATTCTTCGCACAGGGCGAGCCAACGCAAGGAACCCTGATTTCTTTCGTACTGCAAAACTAATCAATATGTCTGGACAAGAGAGTGCCGGTACGTATTTCCTGTCGACGACTGTCGCTGTCGCTTGCGCGTCCTCTCCCTTTCCTCGTACTGAATACTGATCGATCACACAGCCTGGCCCATGGCCGAGCCTGCCCTTGCGCAGGAGATTCTTGACCTCGTTCAGCAGGCCAGCCGTAAGTGACATTCCGAGATAACGAGCGCCGACGATATAGGCTGACTTTCTTTGTAGACTACCGCCAGCTGAAGAAGGGCGCCAACGAGTGCACCAAGTCTCTCTCTCGTGGTAAGTTCACGCGACAGAATCATATTCATTATCCTAGAGGCATGTATGGTACTAATTGATACTTCTCTTTAGGTGTCTCCGAGATCATCATCCTCGCTGGCGACTGCACCCCTCTGTCTATCCTCCTCCACCTTCCCCTCCTTTGCGAGGACAAGAACGTTCCGTACGATTACACCCATAGAACCCCCGAGATGTTGGAATCCAAAGCTAAGACATGATGAACAGTTACGTCTACGTTCCCTCCAAGGTTGCCCTTGGCCGCGCCTGCAACGTCAGCCGATCTGTCATTGCGTGAGTATACCCATACCCAAGAATCATACATTCAGGTATGCGACAAGTTGCTAACTTGACGGCAGTGCCTCCATCACCACCAACGAGGCCAGTGAGCTCCAGAACCAGATCCGTGCTCTCAAGGACAAGGTCGAGCGCCTCATGATCTAAGAACCTGAACCATTCTTGGACAAGAAGTGTCGGGGGATATGGATTTCTCCCAGTCCGCGCAACGGTCATTTCATTGACGTGAGACCGCACCGGTTTTCTATACGACAGGACTAGTGAATAGTTGCAAAGAATACGAAGAATTGAGCAAACACCGCTGTCTGTAGTCGGCCAGTGAATTCTGGCCTGGCGCATTGTCTTGTGATATGCCCTTGGATGAATTGCCTGTGTCTATGGACTACACGAGTGCGACACCTTATATTTCGTACGGAATCCGTCTGTCATTATGGTCTTGTGGGAGTTCTCCTATCTTCCAGAATCGTTGATATCGCCACCGTTCCAAATGACTCTCTGTGAAATACGGATTCTTCAACGAGCAGCCAGACACGTTAGGTAATGATTGGACGAGAGGATTCCGTCGTAGAGGCCGAAGTCCATGCATGATGCATGGACCCTGCTGGCCTGATGTCGATTCTTGCGGGAAAGCCCAAGCCTCAAGGGGCGAGACCCCCACAAAACAGCGGTCCAGGCGCATTTCTTAGGGAGCTACGAAGCACTAATAAATGGATGGGATCTCCATACGTGCAGCTCCCGATCGACCTGATTTGCGACTGTTAATAAATATGTTCCTCTCAGGACATCGTTATCGCGTGGTATGAAAATAATAAGACAACATTTTTTCCCGGTCTCAAAGAAACCAAACCCCGGATGCGAATTAACGTGTGATCGTGTTGCCTGAAAAAAATTCATTTGTGTAAAAAGGATTATTAGGGGTCCTCATCGCCGCATTCCTATCGTCTGCCTGTCTTGCATCCGATCCTCATGCCATGCAGCTCGTCTGCCCAACGAATCTGCTGATCTGAGACCCCTTTAAGAAGAACTAATACAGCACCCTCTTACGTCTGCATACTTAAATAAAATAATGCCCGGTCCGGCTCGCAAACTCCTGATCTCCGCGACCCCCGACGGTCTCACAATCCAACCGCTCACGACAAAGGGGCAAACGACGCGCCCCGTCGCAATCAAATACAGCGATGCGACCGTCTCCACGGTGTCGCGTGACCGCGCGCCGAGTCCGGATCCCTCCGCACCGAACGCTTCCTTCGAGGCCTTTGGTATCATAGGTGTGTGCGCTCCTTGGAACGATGGGGCGCTACGAAGAGGGAGAGAGTAGCTAACGCCGCCCACCGCATTTCTGCTTGAATAGGGTTATTCACCGTCGCGCGTCTTAGCTATCTTATCTCCATCACGGGCCGATCACAAGTCGCCCTGATCCGCGGACACCCTGTCTACGTCGTCACGGACGTCGCGATCACGCCTTGCACGAGCCTGAACGAAGCCGAGACAGCGGTCCGGCATACCGCCGCAAAGATCGGGCGCGATGCCTCCAGCAGCGAGAAACCCGCCGCCGAAGCGGCGTCGGAGACGGAGAGCGATACGGAGCCGTTGCATTCGTCCGTCGAGGCGGAGGATATCGACGATCCCGGCGCACAGAGCGATCGCGAGTCATCGGATAACGCGAGAGAAAATATAGGCGAAGGCAGCGGGATTGCGCAGGATGTATTCAAGAAGCGCACGAGCTACGGCCGGTTCGCGCAGAAGTGGTTCAGTAATAAGGGGTGGATGGCCAGTCGACGACGGCGTCTCGGACTGAGCGTAGTCGCGGCGGCCTTAGCTGTCGACGGGAAAGACAATGAGACCGACAGCAGCAGTAAGAGGGATGTTAGCGAAGATGAGGAGTCGAGCAGGGCCGTGTCGCAGGAGAGAACTGCTGAGCTACCCCCTGGTCCGACGGCCGGCGAGAGTCTGACGCCGAAGTTATTGCGCATGGCGCAGATTTGGTTCGGGACGTCGAACAGCTTCTTTTTCTCGTACGATATGGATATCACGAGGAGTGTTGTCGGGCAAACTACGCCTCATATCCCGCTGCATAAAGCCGCGGATCCTACATACTTCTGGAACCAACACCTCCTCAAACCATTCCTCGCGCTGGGCGACGAATCGTTCTTATTACCCATCATGCAAGGCTTCGTAGGCCAGCGCTCATTCTCCGTCGACCGCCACCCACCCCAACCCGATCCCCCCACAGAAACCACAGACAGCGTAAAAGAAACCCTCCCACCGCACGAACCCCTCGAAACCCACGAATACCTCATCACCCTCATCTCCCGACGCTCCATCAACCGCGCGGGTCTCCGCTACCTGCGCCGCGGCATCGACGACGAAGGCTCAACAGCAAACTGCGTCGAAACAGAGCAAATCCTCTCCACGCCCACCTGGGACCCGAGCGCAAAAACCTACGCATTCACCCAGCTCCGCGGCAGTATCCCGCTCTTCTTCACGCAATCGCCGTACTCCCTGAAACCGGTCCCCGTCTTACAGCACTCCCCCGAAGCCAACTTCCGCGCGTTCGCGCGGCATTTCGGGGCCATTGGCGCGAAATACGGGGCCGTGCAGGTTGTTAATCTCGTTGAGAAGCACGGTGTCGAGGCTACGATTGGCAATGCGTATCGCAAGAATGTGGAGAAGTATAATACACAGATCCCCGAGGGCGGAAGGCCCGTGGGGTTCGAATGGTTCGATTTCCACTCTGCTTGTCGAGGCATGAAATTCGAGAATGTGAGTCAGTTGCTGGATACATTGGGTGCCGGGATTGAGGCTGCCGGGAGCACGGTCGAGGTTAATGGGCAGGTTATCCGACGACAGGATGGTGTCCTGCGGACGAATTGCATGGATTGTCTGGATCGGACGAATGTGTGCCAGAGTTCGTTTGGCAAGTTCTTGCTCGATCTGCAGTTGAGGGAGGAAGGGTTTGATATGGCGGCGCAGGTGGATCGGGAGAGTGCGTGGTTTAATACGCTGTGGGCGGATAATGGGGATGCTATTTCAAAACAATGTGAGTTGGGTACCCCTGAGTTCCGGGTTAAAGGGTGAGGTTACTGATGAGGATATGCAGATGCGTCTACGGCTGCCATGAAAGGCGATTATACCAGGACGAGGAAGAGGGATTACATGGGCGTTGTCAACGATCTCGGTCTTTCACTAACGCGATTCTACAACGGGTGAGCAACCCCTTATATATCTCCTATCATGAACACCACTAACACACAACCAGCATGGTAAACGACCACTTCAGCCAAGCCGCCATCGACTTCTTCCTCGGCAACGTCACCTCCCTCGTCTTCGACGAATTCGAAGCCACAATGATGACCAAAGACCCGGGCGTCTCCACCTCGCGCATGCGCGAACTCGCCATCGAAACCTCCCAAAAGATCGCCATAGAAGACGACAAAGAGGACTTCATGGGCGGCTGGACACTCCTAAGCCCGCACGTCTCCGACACCATCAAGTCCTCCCCCTTCGAAGAGGTCGTTCTCCTTCTCACGGACGTAGCGATCTACCTCTGCCGCTTCGACTGGAAGCTCGACAAGGTCTCGTCTTTTGAACGTGTTGATCTGGCACATATTGTGGGTATCCAGGTCGGCACGTACATCACGTCGACGATCTCGCCCGCACACGCCGACGAGGCGAAGAACGTCGGTCTCGTCATCACCTACGAACCAGGCAAGACGGACGTCAAGCGCACCAACACGGGCTCCCTATCCAGCCGGCCCGGCGGTCGCGGCGGTGCCGGCGCACGATCATCCGTGCTTCTGGGTCCGAATGGGCAGGGCATCCTGAGCACGATCACCGGTAGTAAATCTGCGTCCGAGACCGTCCAGCGCAAGATTGCGCTCAAGGCGCTGTATGCGCATACAGCGATTTCGGAGGCGCAGGGCGTGAAACCCCTGACGGAGATCGAGCAGGTCGATATCATCGTCGCCGAGATCGAGCGTCTTGCGCGTGCGGCCCAGCCCCCGCCTCCTGATAATGGGGATGAGACGAAAGAGAAGGGGTTCATCCGGCGAGAGGATATTATTTCGTTGGAGGAAGCGAAGAGGACGACGGGGTTGTTTGAGCAATTGGGTCATACGATTATGAAGTTGGTTTGGGCGTAGTGGTAGACTACGTAAAGGGTGATAATAGACGTTGTTGGATAATGCCGGGAAACGAAGAAAGAAGGAAGGAAGTAATGATAATAGAGCCCGCGTTCTGTCGGGAAACGTAAATAATAATAAGAAGCGTTTTGATTCATCCCAGCCCTGCCTCTTCATGATTCCTGTCGCATTACTCACTCCAGTGCACGATACAAATGCAACTGATACCGCATATTCTCCAGCGGAATCGGATATCGCAGACCCTCGGCAACACGGAACCAGATCGAATCATGCGTCTCGAGACGTTCCCATTTCGGCTTTACTTCCTCCTTTACTCCCCTCTCATTACTAGGTGGTGGCACGAGCGTGTGGTGCAAGAGCCATTGCATCGGATACCGACGCCCTTCCTTGCCTACCGAAGTCTCTGCGTAGCTACCCGGACTATCGACGACGAGGAGAAGTGTCCCGAGCGTCACGCATGTGCTCAGGTTGCGCAGGAAGGATGTTGTGGCTTTGATACCGCTCGTCGTGTAAAGCTCGTTTAGCGTGAATAACAGCGTAATCAACACCGGGCCGCCTGCTTCTGATAGCAAGGTCTGCACGTCTGTGCTGAGAACATCGGCTTGCAAGAACCGTGGCTGGAGACTGGAGGCGGGGAGGATAAGGGGATGGGTTTGTGTGTAGAAGCTGGACTTGGCTGGGGTTGTCAGTGTGGTTGTGAGGGTGTTGATCACGGACGTCCAGGGCCCGATGTCAAGAAGGGTTATCTCGGGTTTGGGAATAGGGGACAGGGTGCTCAGGTAGTCGACTACGGCTACCAGTTCGGCTGCTGCGCCGCCGATGGCAAGGACTTTGAGGGCTTTATGGGAGGTTCTTTTCTCCTCTGCCTCAGCATTCTGCGACTCCTCGCCCTTCACATCTTGGCCTGATGCTTCGTTATCTCTTTGCCCGTCCTGGTTCTCTTCATCCCGAGATTGGGACCCTGATGCATCGTCCTCTTGGGTGACCGCATCAGTCGCAGGTCCCCTCTCATCCACTTTTTCACCCTCACCCACACCCGGCGCCGACTCAGACTCAGACGCATCCACAAGCTCCTGAACAAACCCATCCAGCTCCCTCAACATATGCCCGTAGCCCAGCGCCCGCGTAGGCGACCAGCGCGCCGCATACACAGCAAGCGCTTCCTCGCGCGCAAACGCTGCCTCGAAGTCACGCTTGTACAGCGCCGTCTTCACCTCCTGCAGCTGCGTGCTGAAGTCCGCGCTGTAAAGAACATCGCGGAAGGCGGTATTGAAGACGTCCAGAATGGCCTGTTGGCGGGCTTTCTCCTCAGGTGATGCCGCCTTTTGGGACTCTGATTGGCCTTGGGCCTGGGGTCGCTTTGCGGGCGCCTTTTTGGGGGCGGACTTGGTGGGCTTGTTCTTCATGTTTTATTCCCTTTTATTTTGAGATACCTAAGGGATTAGTGAGTGTGTCTAGTCTTCTGGTTTTCTGGTTATGTTTGTGACTTTGAAGGTGCTGATTGCTGTTGAATGTTTGCTTGAAATTTTATGAGACGGTGATGTGAAATTTTGCACGCAAAACTATTCCTAGTCGTAGTCACACTGACTCTGGTACAAGTAAGGGTTTGGCACGGATCAAATGGCACAGTCTTCCCTTTGGGGTTATTTTCTGTTGAAGTTGTCGTCGTACAATCATTCACGGCTTCATCGACACTATAGAATCTCACTCTGAGTGCTCATATCGCGGTTGACCTTATGAGCAACTCGTTCACTCAACTCATGAGATGGTAGGTAGGTAATCCGTACAACTGCATCAGTCGATGTCTTCATTCGGTAACCGTACCAGTCGGGTTAGCACACACTTCAGAAGCCGCAGGTGCCTGAGTTCCAGGCGATTTAGGTAGCAGAACGACATCGTTTTAATGACCGATCCCAACGCTCAGCGGATCACTAGTCACTGGCCAAGCCAGCGATCAGTGGATATTTGGCGATGTTGGGAGCCGAGGCATTCATCCGATAGGCAGGCAATCGTGCGGGCAGCTGCGGAAGTGGAACCCCTAGGGATTCCGCCATTGAAGTCCAGGGATTCACGCACGCAGGTCATCGTGAGGCATTTTACCGGCAGGCACACGATGCGAGGCACCAACTGAGCAACCGGATGACTAAGATGTTTAGTCGGGGATCGACATGTTGAGTTGCAATGAAGGGTCCAAGGGATGAGAGAAAGAGGGAGTTTGCAAAGAAAAGTCGAGAAAGGAATGAGAGGCAATAAGAACGTGAGTGTACCGACTGCACGGTATGCTTTGTCTCATCTCAGCTGTGAGGATGAAAGTAGGAAATGCCTTTTCCGTAACCTCTTAGGTGGTTGGAATCAGTTGTTGTCCTTCAATAAGGAAGACAAGAGATTCGAGAGATGGATTGGTACTTTTGTTGCATATACCTACCTGTCAGTACAACCTCCATGAACCATGACAGGTCCACGAAAGCCCGTTCTGAGCTCTCTGACACTGAGCCCGGAGTATGAGTATCTCCTCAAAGGCTCCACGTTCACGATCGCTCGACTGGGTATGTATCTGGGGCTGAGTTTCACAACCAAGACACAGCATTCTCCCATTCAGTCACCAACAGCCCTTGCATCGCTGTTTGATTCTCCTTCTTTGTTCATCGTGAACGGACGATATGTGCTCGCTTTTGGAACGGTGAGTAATCCGTATTGTAGGTAGGGAGTCCGTTTTGATAGTAAATATATTCCGTACCTGCGCTATGAGGCACGGCCCGCAACGCTGAAAGTCAGGATGTCGTCAGCTAAAGCCGACCCCTAGGACATAGCACTCGATGGTCTTCCATATGGGTTTTGTACTTGAATTCGACATCTGGTACCTAATGTCGACTAAAAGTCACCACCGACATATACGCAGGCGTTTCACATTCTCTGGGACTGTCGATGGCGATAGGGGGACATAAATAATAATTCCATCATGAACTTGGCGTGCAGTAAAAGCTGCAAACCGCCATCGGCGATCCGGGAATCCCTCGGTCAGTCCCGGCCTGCAGAAAATTGCAGCGGGCCGAACGTTGAGATCATGTTATCAACTGAGAATCTCAGAGAACACTGTGTACACTTGCTTCTGTACTCCGTATGAGGCAATGGCGATTCACGATAACGGCATTGTGTGCCGTAGGCGTCAGGAACAGGTGCCCCTGGTGGTGACAGCATTGTGTTCCGTACCAGGCCTCGGCAAGTTGGTGCGGCTCTTTATCACCGTAGGTAGCATTCCGTGGTGCCAGTCCGGTTAGCCACAGGCCGTTGAACTGCACTTCAGCTTGGTTAGGTAGGCATTCCGTACGGGAACATGAAACGGCACACCTTCACCAACGTTTGAAGAACTGTCACAGATCAATACGGTTTCTTAAGGCCGCATTGAGCCATCAAAATCCGGCATGACATGGCAAGCATCTGGGAGTGCTCCGGTATTTCATAGATATTGCCCCATGTTGATCAATGGTAGGTAATCCGTGGACCGTAGGTAGGTAAGCCGTGCAGCAGGTCCGTGAATATTAGGCTAAATAGAACTCAACAGCTTTTCCAGGCACGTGGGTCATATGTACCTGTATGCGATGCAGCTCGGAAGAGCGACAGCATTGTCTTAACTTAGCTTTGAGTACGAGCATGTAAGGCTGATTCTTATGGATTGAGCTGCATTGATGCTTGTTCTCGCGCAGTTGATCGTCTCAGTCTCCGTATAAAGAGACGATCAACTCCGTTGTTGCTGTGACGAGTCTGGGACCACGTAGATACGCAAGTAGGCCGGGGAGCCGACGTCCAATACCAGAAGCACATGTCATTGACCCGGATTTACACAAAGAATGATCACAACAATAGCAGGACCAGAACAGAAACCCTGGTTCAGGGAACGAACGAGATAGTAAGTCGTCGTCCGAATTTATCATTCCATGTGTAATTGATTGGGGATGGAAGCACGATGAAGATAGAAACGATTTGTAATGAGGCAGAGGGCTGAGTAAGAAGGGCAGGAGTACCTAGCTGGCCTGCTACCGCCGGCTAGTCGCTTCAGACAGCATGCTGGCATGCTGCCTACCTAATCGGTGCATCACGACGTATAGAGTTGGCTTCATGACGTAAATCTTGCTTGATCAGTCTCGTGCGACCAACATGAGGCAAGAGTCGCCGTGATGGGAAGAGAAGTACCTTCCGGCCTGCCTGGACATTTGCTGTAGGTGAAGGAACACGCCTAGCACCGCTGCAGAGAGCGCCTGGCTTGCGCGTATAGCAGGTCAAGGGAGTACCTGGCGATATGTCACCGTACATGGAAGGAAGACTCTGTCGACTCGCTCCCGGTCTTGTTGAGAAAGTGGGTACGATCATGTAAGAGCTTACCCCACCTCCCGCTTCCCAGACTCGGGCCCCTCGTTAACCCAGAACAGCAGCCCATAACTTTTCGCTCTGCCTTCTTCTACGCCGACCCGAACTTTCTTTCTTCCTCTCTCTCCCTCCTCCTCCTCCATCTTCCTTGAGAATCACTTAGAGAAGAAAGGTCATTTTCAAAATCTGCAATCATGCGATACACAGAGCAGGACTGGCTTGCCATTAACACCATCCGCATCCTTGCGGTAAGCTCCCCGCCATCTTCAAGTCCATGCTCGGCTTCGTGCCGTGCTTTTCGTTTTGTCTCTCTTGCCTCCTCGTCTGCCTCGTCGGCGTCGAATGGCAACGAGAGCAATTCTCTCACAAATCCGTTCACAATTGCCCAACCAAACCTAAGGCTCTACTGACATGATTCCTGCTGCCAGGCTGATGCGACCGCTCATGCCAACTCCGGTCACCCCGGTGCGCCCATGTTAGTACCAACTCGATGATGCCCTCACTATACATAGACAACAATGGCTTACAAAGAAATAGGGGCATGGCGCCCATTGCCCACGTCCTCTTCAACAAGTTCATGAAGTTCAACCCCAAGAACCCCGATTGGCTCAACCGCGACCGTTTCGTCCTCTCGTGAGTCTGCGCATCCAGTTGTAGGCCTATAGCCATTATCATTGACCATCATATGCAGCAACGGTCACGGCTGCATGCTTCAATATGCTCTCCTCCACCTCTTCGGCTACGCCGTTACTATGGATGACCTCAAGGCCTTCCGCGTATGTTTTCACTCTCGACTTCTTATGCTACTTCGCCGTTCAAGGTGAATGCAGTCTGAACAGCACTGACCCGAAATCCAGAGCATTGACAGCATTACTGCCGGTCACCCCGAGTCCCACGACACCCCCGGTGTTGAGGTGACCACTGGCCCTCTTGGTCAGGGTATTTCCAACGCTGTCGGTCTCGCCATTGCTGAGGCTCAGACCGCTGCCAACTTCAACAAGGATGGCTTCAAGATCATCGACAGCTACACATACTGCTTCCTCGGTGATGGATGCTTGATGGAGGGTGTCTCTTCCGAGGCCTGCTCCCTCGCTGGTCACCTCCAGCTCGGCAACCTGATTGCCATCTGGGACGACAACCACATCACCATTGACGGTGACACCAACGTTGCCTTCACTGAGGACGTCGTCAAGAGATACGAGTCCTACGGCTGGCACGTCATCTACGTCGAGGACGGCAACAGCGACCTCGAGGGCATGGAGCGTGCTATCCGGGAAGCCCAGGCTGTCAAGAACAAGCCCACTCTCATCAGACTCAAGACCACCATTGGTTACGGTTCCGTCAACGAGGGCACCCACAGTGTCCACGGTGCTGCCCTCAAGGCTGACGACATCAAGCAGCTCAAGTCCAAGTTCGGCTTCAACCCCGAGGAGAGCTTCGCTGTTCCTCAGGAGGTCTACGACCTGTACGGTAAGCACGCCGCTGAGGGTGCTGCTGCCGAGGAGGCCTGGAACGCCCTTTTCGCCAAGTACGCTGCTCAGTACAAGACTGAGGCCGAGGATCTCACCCGTCGTCTCAAGAAGGAACTCCCCGCTGGATGGGAGAAGCACCTCCCTGTCTACACCCCCAACGACCCTGCCATTGCTTCCCGAAAGCTCTCCGAGACTGTCCTCTCCAAGATTGAGGCTGTCCTTCCCGAGCTCATCGGTGGATCTGCTGATCTTACTGGCTCTAACTTGACCCGATGGAAGAGCGCCAACGACTTCCAGCCCCCTGCCACCGGTCTCGGTGACTACTCTGGCCGCTACATCCGCTACGGTGTCCGTGAGCACGCTATGGGTGCCATCATGAACGGTATTGCTGCTTACGGTGTCCACATTCCCTTCGGCGGTACCTTCTTGAACTTCGTGTCCTACGCCGCTGGTGCCGTTCGTCTGTCCGCTCTGTCCCAGGAGCGCCTCATCTGGGTTGCTACCCACGACTCCATTGGTCTGGGTGAGGACGGTCCCACTCACCAGCCCATTGAGACCCTCGCCCACTTCCGTGCTCTTCCCAACTGCATGGTCTGGCGCCCTGCTGACGGTAACGAGACCTCCGCTGCCTACTACGTTGCTTTGACCTCCAAGCACACCCCCAGCATCATTGCTCTCTCTCGCCAGAACCTTCCTCAGTTGGAGGCTTCTACCATCGAGAAGGGTATCAAGGGTGGTTACGTCGCCCACGAGGTTGAGGGTGCCCAGGTCACCCTCGTCTCGACTGGTTCCGAAGTCTGCATCTGCATTGACGCTGCCAAGTTCTTGGCTGAGAAGCACAACATCAAGGCTCGCGTCGTCTCCATTCCTTGCTTCGAGGTCTTCGACGCCCAGTCCAAGGAGTACAGACTCAGCGTGCTCCCCGACGGCATTCCTTCCATGTCTGTTGAGGTCATGAGCACCATGGGTTGGGAGAGATACACCCACGAGCAGTTCGGTCTTAACAGATTCGGTGCCTCTGGTGCCTACAAGGATGTTTACAAGGCAAGTCCACCTCTTATAATTTGTCAGTGATTACACTCATACTAACAACTAGAATAGAAGTTCGAATTCACCACCGAGGGCGTCGCCAAGCGTGCCATCGCCACCATTGACTTCTGGAAGGATGTTCCCAACATCCGCTCGCCCATCAACCGTGCATTCCAGCAGATCATTTAAACAAAAAAGAGTAGAGGCGATTCGGGGATTTGGTAGAAACAGGTCATGATGTTCTAGAGATACCGCACATAGTACTACAAGACGTACGAGAACATGTGTTTATAGATTAAGGAAGTCAAAACAAAATGAAAAAAAAGTTAAATATTCCAAAAGACTTTTAAGCCTGGTGAGGTCTTGATCTGCTAATTACAGTAGGACATGGGGCCTTCCAATGTCATCGCAATCTACGAGTAGTAGTTTGGATGATAGATATCTCCATCCTACACACTCATCAACTTCGTAGAAGTGACCGGCGATATTCTTCGGCCTGCCCTTTTATATGTGCCAGCAACATGCGCATACCTGCACTATCCTACAACATGCCAGTTTCGTGAACGTGACTGCAGCAGAGTAGCAGTAGCTGTAGTACGGAAAGGTAGTGATGAGCGACTAGATTTCGATCATGTTTTCGCTTTTCATCACAAGGGAACGGGCGGCGACAGCTTCGAGTCTCGATATCTCGTCTCGGAGTACGGACAGAGGCTAGCATAACCAGACGGAGGAGAGAATGCGAAGCACTCGAATACGTGGTTAGGGTGTATAGATGGCTTCTGGTAGGATAGGGCTGATTTTTTTTTCCTTCATGCCCTCTTCACTTTCACACACTTCCTCGGCCTGCGCCTCCGATATCGTCCTCGTCTTTGTCCGGTTTCGCTGGGGGCCTGGTCTTAGCTCCGCCGGATCGGAGTTTGCGCGCATGCCTCTTGGGTCCGGTATATTCAGATAGGTAGGTAGATAATGGACCGTGGGGTTTCAATTGCGAGCGAGCTCAATCAGCGCCGCCTCGTCGGCCCTTGTTCGCGGTCGCGTTTGCAGTCGCGGGCGCTGAGTCTTGGGTTTGCATGAGTTCTGTCCAGCGGTGCTGGATCTCGCGACCCACGCGCTCCAATCGAACAGCGGCGCGGCGCGCCTCGGGCGTCTCGTCTGGCGTTGCGGCGACGACGATGCCGACGAGCATGGGCGCTGCGTCGGGATCGTCGGCTTCGGATTCGGAGTCTGTCGTTGTCGTCTCGCTGCTTTCGCGGGATAAGGGCCGCTCGGGCGAGGTTTCGTCGTTGATGTAGATTGCGGGTGTCGTTTGTGTTTGCGGTTCGGAGTTTTGGCGCGGTGAGGCGATGCCGTTACCGGCGGCGCTCCGCGATGTGGGAGGATTGAGGAAGGTTTGCAGGAGGAGGGGTCCGTCGTCGTTGTGCTCGACCATTATGCGCTGGGGGATGCCGAGGTTGAGACGGGTGGCGGACTCGTGGGCGTTGAGGGCCGTGTTGGAGAGGGCGGTTAGGAGATGTTGGTGTTGGGGTGTGTGGGCGGAGGTTATTAGGGGGGCAAGGGCGCGGTCGGTTAGGTGGAGGGCGAGGGAGGGGTGTTGGGAGGGGAGGTTTGCCATTTTTTGTCTCTTTCTTATTATTATGTACTTGTGGATGTACTTGTATTTTTTTCTTGGTGGTAATTTTGGTGTGTGAATGTCAGATGATGTGTTGTTTTTCGGAGGGAAGAATTGTTGGTAGGCTAAGGTCGGTGATGGTGGTTCAGGTCGGGGTGTGGGAAGTGAGATGTGAGGGATTGATTGGTTGCGTGGGTTTCCCGATAGCGCTATTGTCCGGACCGCAGGCTTGGTACGACTGGATATTTTCTTTCGGGACTAGCGATCTCCTTGGTAACGACTAACGAGATTAGGTAGGATGGGAGATCGTGTGCCGGTGCGTCGGTGCTGTCACTGGTTGGTTGTGGACTGATGGGGGGACCGGATTGCGAATTCGACAGTCAAATGGCGACAACGGGTAGAGAACGAATGGCAGTTGTGAGTGAACGGACCCGTGATATTGCGGCTGTTTGGCACTGTGGCATCGACAAAGCAGGTGCAGAACCTTATCGAGATGATCACGTAACCTGCCCACCATTTCGAGCATGCACGACCTGCAACCTGCAGCGATGCCGCGCATTCCCTGCTAGGCCCGTTCTGACCTATAGGCGACGCTCCCGCTAAAGCAATGACGCAGCTGGCGGGGAGGCCGCGCTTGCCAACCAGCATATCTGCGGCAGATCGTCCCTGCACCTGATCAGCACATATTATAGGTACGGAGTACATTCGCCCTCACGGCCTTTTTTATTTTCCTTACCTATCATTTGTCAACTCGACTCTTCTCGTCGTATCTACAAGTAACAAACAGAACCAAGAAGAGTAACGAACCAAGAAACTATTCCTCCCTAGGCAGACTTCTTGGATGCTCAGGCGACACTCTCACCTAGTGCATACCAAACTGCGCATGTGCTATCACCTGCCCATCTCCTGAGAGAGAGAAAGGAACGCGCACACCCCCGATTTAGTAGTCTTCTGCAGTCAGCAATTATGTTGACGCCCATCGTCAAAGCGCGCCTTTAGGAAGAAGCCCGCACGAAGAAGAGCACTGGCGGAGCCATGCCGGGCACACCCACACCGCCAGCGCGCCGTATCCAGCGGCCGGTTCGCGGGGTAAGTCGCCCTTTTGTCTGCAAGAGGTTGTCAGCATGGAATCCTTTGAGGGAACCCTCTTCTGCTGGCTTATCTCCCCTTTCATGTCTTTTTACAGGGTCGCAGTTGCTGACATGATGGCTTCGCGACGACAGACATTGCGAAATGGCACCTGGATTGTGCCGAACACGGGCGAGCGAACGAGACGCCAGTTTACCCTCCGGAATCCGAGTTTCGACGGTCCGAGCGAAGATAACCACACGCACTCCCTCGTCGCAGACGGCACCTTGAAGGGCAAGATCTACGAACTATGGCATATTCTAGCTGTCGCCTTACAACGGTTATGGGCATGGCTCCAGTCGCCCAAGGGAAGGGGGGTTATCAAGTGCTCGCTGGCATACCTGCTGGCGAGCTTGGGCACGTTCTGGCCCCCCGCCGCCGATTTCCTCGGACCTATGGACGGCAAGCATATCGTTGCGACGATCGTGACATATTTCCATCCAGCTAGATCGGCCGGTTCCCAGATCGAGGCCGTGACGATCTCCATCATCGCTGTCTGCTATGCTATGATTGTAGGAATATGCTCAATGGCCACCTCGGTACTGTTTGGCGACGTCCTGGAACTCGAAGGGTTCTCGTATGCCCTGATCCTCATTCTCTACATCGGCTTTGGCCTCGGATTCGTTGGATGGGTCAAGCAGCGGCTCAACAACCCCCTTGTGAGCGTCGGCGCAAGTATTGCATCCATCGGTATCATCACCATCATTACCAAGGAAGGCTCTGTTCACAATGCGATATTCTCGACGGACAAGGTGGTGCAGTATTTCAAGATATTGTTCATGGCCACTGTTATATCGACCTTCGTCAACCTTCTGCTTTGGCCTGTCTCGGCTCGGCGTAGCCTGCGAGCTTCTATGGGCACCGCATCCATTTCCCTGGGCCAAATGCTGTCCATGATTGCGAGTGGGTTTCTGAGTGGTGTCGAGGAAGAGTTCACTTCGAAGACTTTCATGGATGCATCAGCCACATACACTGCTACTTTGGCGCAAATGAATAAGAATGCACGCGAGTCCAAGTACGAATACTACTTGCTTGGGCAGGAACAGATATACCGTCACTATAAGGCAGTCTTGAAGTCTATGGAAAACCTCGCTCAATCCGTCGGTGGTCTGCGGAGTGCGGCGAATACCCAGTTCGAACTTCTCAAGGAAGTATCTACTACCGGCCCAATGTCTGCCAACGTACCCGCGTCGCCGAATACCAACGTGTTCTCGCATAGCTTCGGACGGTCTGTAGCATCTTCGTTAAGAAGCCCTTCTAGGTTCGGGCGTCTATCATCCATAGACGAGGCTCCGGATGAGAGGAGTGATCTAGAGGATGAAGCGAACACGATCCGGAGTGTGGAAACTCCCTACGAGGTTCCATCGAACTTTGCACCTAATACGCCTTCGGACATTTTTGAGCTCTTCATCACTTTGCTTGGGCCATCAATGAAGTCACTGGTTTATACGATGGCCGAAATGCTCAAGCATCCACCATTCGACGTCCCGGACTCCCCTATTGAGGTGAATGAGCAGTTCAAGTACAGCTTGGGTGAAGCGGTCAGCCTGTACAACCAGTCAAGGGGCAGCTCACTCCAAAAGCTGTACAGAACCATTGAGAGTGCGAGGTCGACTTCCGAGTCTATCCAGGCAGATTTTGAGGAGGTGGCAGCAGCATGTGGACATTTCTCGTTCAGTCTCATGAGCTTCGCGGATGAGATGAACGGGTACCTTGATGCGCTTGAGGAGTTGAAGTATATCACGGAGCAGGGTAAACGTACATGGAACTGGCTCAAGGTGTGGAAGAAGATAAGAGCTGCGTGGCGATCCTACAGAACGCATGAGGACGACACCGAAAGGCACTCGTTGATGAAGCCTGTTAGACGCATGCGGCAATCACAGTTGCCGAAGGGAATGCTCAAGGTTATCAATAACCGTCGCGGTTCATTCCGATGGGACAACGCGCCACACGGCGGGTTCTGGAACATGATTGTTCGGCACGCCTCACCTACCATATCGAAGTTCATTGGTTTTCTTGCCCGAGATGACAGTATGTTGTTTCCCCCCCTGATTTGGATTCATCGGCTAACATTCTATTAGTTCGTTTCGGTCTGAAAGTTGGCATTGGTGCTACTCTCTACGCCATGTTTGCCTTCATTCCCAGCACGATGATGGTGTATAGACACTGGCGCGGAGAATGGGGTCTCCTTTCCTTCATGATCGTCTGTTCTATGACTGTTGGCGCGTCCAATGCTACTGGTATGAGTCGGTTCACAGGCACGGTCATTGGCGCCTCATTTGTGGTGATCAACTGGTTGATTGCAGATGGCAACCCTGTCGGCCTAGCTCTCCTGGGCTGGGTCGTCTCATTTGGTGCCTTCTACATCATGATTGATCGCGGCAGTGCGCCTTTTGGTCGCTTTGTACTGCTCAGCTACAACGTGTCTTCCTTATACGCGTATTCCCTCTCTCAAAATGTCGAAGATGATGACGATGATGAAGGCGGTTTGCATCCAAGGATCCAAGAAATCGTTTATCACAGAGTCGTTGCCGTGACCATCGGTATCATCTGGGGTCTCATCATCTGTCGCCTCATCTGGCCGATGCCAGCACGCAAGAAGTTCAAGGAAGGACTGGCCCTCTTATACCTACAAATGGGTCTTATTTGGAAGAGAGGTCCTCTGGCCATACTGCTCCGTAACGACGGAGCTTTCACTGGCTATATGAAGATCGGCGAGCAGGCTGCCATGCAGCGGTATGCCACGCAACTGCAGACTCTCCGAGTAGCAGCGAATAACGAATATGAAATGCGTGGACCCTTTCCTTTTGCCGTCTATGGCCGAATTATGGCATCGACACAACGAATACTTGACGCGTTTCACGCAATGAGCCTGGTTACGCAGAAGCATGGCCAGCTTAACGAAGGAGAGAAAGCTATCCTCAACCACACGGCTGAGGAGCGCAAGCAACTCTGCACTCGTATCTGTCACGTCTTTGAAGTTTTAGCATCCAGTGTCGTGCTGGAATACCCCCTGACTGACGCTATCCCGACGGTCATCGTGATACGAGACAAACTGCTTGGCAAGATCTTCCGGTTCAGGAAAGAGCACAACGAGATAACCAGCGGAAAACCCCAGCAAGCAGAGATAGCCGATACCAATAACAATGAGACCGGCAGCATCTCGGACATGGTGATGGGCCAAGTCCCTAAGCTGGGCGACGTCACTCTCCAGGAGTCGGATTACGCGTTACTGTATGCATATGCGCTGGTTACTGGCCAAGTCGCAAAGGAGTTGAAGGTTGTCGAAAGGGAATTAGAAGGTCTTTACGGTCGGTTAGACGAGGATGCTATGCTGCTGGTATAGATGATGTCACAACCTCTGAGTTTTTACGTATTATGATAAGGGGGTGTTGTTTACGGGCTGGCTGCTATTAGGGGTACCTAGTATATGTTGCTATTCTTAGGCAGCTTTGCCAGGTAGTTTGACTACGGGGAATTGATAAATGAGTTGTAAATTCTATTTTCTTGTGTCCGATAAAATGATTGTAAAAGTTGGGCTGTTGGTCTTCTAGCCCCTGAATAAGTCAATGTTGTGTAAGTTGGAAAGTCGTAGAGTTGGTCACGTTAAGGGGTTCCCTACACTACCCCTTCGGCGATACGGCACGTGTGATTTCATGGATAAAATAAACGTCGAATTGAATGAAGCTGAACAATATATACAAAGCAATTTTTCAAGCAAAGAAAACCGCACTCGTACAAGAAGGTGGTAAAAAAGAAAAGAAACAACGAAATCAGACAGAAAAACCAAAGCCGCCTAAACGCCCAGATCTCAATGCAATTTTTCTCATGCTGTTCGTATTTTGGGTAAGATTCTAGGAACCTTTGATACGTTTATTCAAAACAACCGCGTTGTGAAATCACGACAGGTATGGAATGAAATCAAGTCAGGTAAGGAAGCAAATGAAATCAGATACGAAAGCAAATGAAGTCGGGTATTCAATGGAATCAATCATCATACCCACCCATCTTCGCACCAATAACACCCTCACTATGCATCGTGTTCCGTCTGCGCTTCCCCACGGCCTCACGCGCCCAATCCGTCAGCGTGAACGCCCAGTGCGCGGCAACGAGGACGCCGGAGAGGACATTAATCAGCTTGACGAAGAAGGACAATAAACCGTCGCGGCGCTCCTCGATGCTGAGTAGGATGGGCTCGATGTCGTATTTGAAGAAGAGACCGGGCACGGTGCGTTCGCTGACGTCTTTGCTTTGCTCGGTGACGGCGTATTGGTTTGTGAAGATTGTTTTGCTGCCGGTTGTGCCGCCGGCGACGGTGTAGACGGTTGGGACGATGGACATGAAGTATTGGAAGCGGTGGAAGTTTGTGGGGGCGTAGTTGATGGTGCGGTCGAGGGGGTTGACGAGGGAGGGGTAGTAGGGGCCGTAGGAGAGCTCGGAGATGACGTGGGAGAAGTTGAAGGCTGAAGTTCTTGTTAATATGATCCTGAAAATGAATTAGTTATAAGGTTAACATACCGGTGTGCGACAAATGGTCGGTGAACGCCTCGGAGTATCCGTGACCACGCGCAGTGATGTGGAAGTCACCCTGGACTCTGTTCAAGTCCAGCGAACCGTAAATGCGACAACTGTCAGCGGGTTTGCCGCGAGCAATACGGGGCGTCTTAGCCCAGCGGGCCTTCTTGCGACTGAGCGAGACGATATCATGGACATGTTCCTCGCCAAAACCCTCCTCATGCCAACCCGCGCCGGTATCGGTTCTGCCCTCGCCATCATGACCCAGTCTGTGCACACCAGAGTGATCAACCCATTGTCTCCACGTCGTCGGGTCCTCCTTAAGTCGCGAAGCAGCCAGGATGCGGTCTCCGGCGGCATCCTGTACGTTCACGTGCAAGTCCGTGCAGGCCATGCGCACGACGATGTCGAGATTGATCTGCAGCTCGTGGCCGATGCCCTTCTCGACGCTGAACGTGTGGTCCTCCTCGCCGGCCCACCACCTCGATAGCTCGGACCAGAAGAGCACGGCTGAAACGATGATCATGACGATGGTCCATTTTCCACCGCCGGATGTGCGCGTTACGTATTGGGGCTTCGCCTTGGCTGTGGAGAGGAGTTAGCTTGCTTGCGCCGGACGAAAGGGCTTGGGGTGTGCACGTACGAAAGGCATCGAAGGCGCGCACGAAGTTGCTGGGCTCGGGCTCGTCATGGCGATCGTAGAGCCCTTTCTCGTCGTAGCCGTTCATCATGGCGTCTCCTCCTCGGTGGTTAAATCTCGATGCTCGGCGACATACAAGGGGGTGGACTCAAATCGCGAACCAACCCCTAGCGAATCTGTCTGTTCCCCCGGTGAGGGAAAATGTAATTGCGTAGGTAGCAATTGATCGCCTTGGGCTTTTGGATTGGAGGGCGACGCGGTCTAGCGCAGCATTTGGGGAAATTTTGTCCAATTGCGAAAAAAGAGAAAGATAGAACCTTCTGAAGATCGCGACCGTCAGGAGATTGTGAGAATGAAGCAAGGGAAGGGTGTAGGTAGTGAGTACTTACTTTACTATGGGGGCACACGCAGAAATCGATGTACCCAGTCGCGCATGAGGACAGCTTTTCTTATTCGACCTATGGGATGGTCGAACCGTCTTCCCGTGCTGCTGCTGCATGGTTCCCCAGGTGGGACGCTTGATGCCAGGTGATGTCAGGTGGCTTTAGAACCCTATTTTTGACATCCATTCCATTCTATTTGTTACGTAATAATGACCTGCGTTCAGACCTTAACGTGCCTCGTAACTGCCGCCGTTATCGACTTCATGCTGTCGAAATTTGTACTTTTCGAATCGTGCCTGACATCTTGGGTCCCTGTATCCTGCAAGGCAACTGCTACGGAGATGGTATGCATCATCGATATTTCATTCCAATGAAGTCTTTTTTCTTACACCTCCTCGTCTATCTCTAGCTGCTTTTTTCTCTCTGTTAGGTAGTGTCAAACGGATATTTACACACTTTGCTTCCATTCCTACATCCGTTCGTTTGACTTCATTATTATCTCGTCCTCCTCATTCCGCCCTTGTTGCTACCGGTAACCTCCCCATCCTACTTAATTCCTGTACTATCGCCGAAGTACACTGGCTAGAAGTATAGATCATGTTGTTTGCTACCCGCCTCGCCACCTGTCTCTCTCTCCCTATGCTCTGCACGAACGCCGAGGTCCTCACGGACTTTGACTCACGAGGGGATGATTCTGCCCCTATCTCATCCAGCCGTCGCAGCCAGAAAAACCACCGTTGTGTACTGAAGCCATTGGTCACGGGCTGGATACCGGCTGCTATAGCCAATGGCCCCAACTGGGCTATCTCTTCTGGCACTGCCATCCCGAGTCCCGTGACTGTGAGGCCATCGCCTTCCTCGCATAGTTGTGCGATCCTACCGCCAGCCCGCATAAGCCATACATTGACTGAAAGCAGTAGATCTGATATCGTGAGCATGTCGGTTGTTCTTCCGAGATTCTCGCTGTCTTCGCTGCCTGGCTCGGGATTGTCCTGGACCAAGTCCCGTTGAGTTTCCAATGTATCGCGTAGGACGAGGAGTGCGATGCGGCACAGCCCATATGACCAGGGTGCTGAGCTAGCCGACACCAGGGATGCCCAGAAGGAGCTTATTCTCACTCGCTGGCTGCGGCCCATCCTTGCGCAGTCTTGCACCCAGCAGTCTGTCATGTCGGGCACGAGGAAAGGCATATCGCGCCATATGTACTGCGTCAAGAGGTGAGCCCCGTCGCGGACGATGACGGAGGCGTATTCCGTCTCTATAACGCCATTGGCTCCCATTACGGTCCGTGCCAGCAAGCCTCGGTGTGAAGTTTCGATGAGTTGGAGGATCACCGGTGCGATCAAGTTTTCCGGGCAGTACTTCGCAGTCACATAGTACAGATGCCACAAGTTCTGCAGCTGGAACGTCCAGCCACCGCTGAAGTCGACATGTGGCTCTGTGACGAAACGTGAGGATAGGTGTGAGATGGTGTTGCTTGCAGTCGCCAAGAGACCTCGCATGTCCCCGGCTCGTGCGCGGACTTCATCGTTGATCCGCATATGGGCAAAAGCATCGGCATAGCATTCCAGCGTCTCGTCGTCGATTGTCGGTTGCGGTAGCACCATGGCCGCCACCCTTCTTGTGGGACTGCTGTTGCTGCTGCCCGGTGCGTACATTGTCGCTCACAGATGCCGTCAACTCCCTATCACGTGAGTCGAAAGCGGGTTGACAAATGAGGAGTTAAATGACTTGTTTCTGCAACGAGAGGTGAGAGGTGACCGGATGAAGTGCTGAGGTAGTGTGTATGATTTTGATGGTATCGAAGGTCCGAAGCAGAAACACGGTGAAGGGCTCCAGGTTTTATCTACCTCCTAGCCCTGAGCACAGCCGACTCATGTCATCTTGAACGGGAGCATACTGACGCTATTCTCGACACCCCTGGGCAGCAGCAAAGGATCCAAATTTTCTCATCATGGAAAGTATCGATATCATTTTGACTGAATAGTTCGAAGAGGAATCTCCCGCTATGCGACCCTACAGAGGGATTTCGGCTCTAAAAAAAGCGAAGAGGAAAATAAGCTGATGAGTGATATGACTACCTACTCCGGTGGCAGCCTTATGGCAGGGTGATTCCATCGGCCCCGTTTGGCAAACGGTCAACCCGATCATGTCTGGAAAAGAAACCACCGCCGATGGGAGAAAATGGAAGTATCCTGTACAGTATGAAGTGAGTAATCTGTTAATCGTACGAAATACCTACCGACCTGCTAACGACTTTCAATGCAGGCCGGCCCCGCGATTCATGCACGTCTGCGCAGGACATATTGCACGGTACGGAATACTTCTGCTAGTGCAGCCCAGTACGAAATAGCGCCAGCACCCCATGTGGCAGTACTGGGATGGGATGGAGATGACCTCATTCTCTGATAGGTAGCCTAAGTCTGCCGCGGTCGGGGTAACTCGGCTTTCTTCTTAGTCAACCCACAACACCTTGGGCTGTTTCTGGAGAATTCTTCTCCTCGGACAACCTCGAAAGGATGCTCAAGCCCCAAGTCATGAGCTTGCTAAGCAAATTTTTTCGCGATAGGCGTCAAGCAGGCGACATGTGCCTTAAAGTTGCGACCCTAAGGTGCACTAGAGGCGTCTCCGCCGCCTAGTTCCGGTCTATTAGGCGCAGGACGTCCGGCCCGCCGCCAGACTCCTCTTAACCCAGCGGCCCGCGATGGACTAACAACGTTGGTCCGGAAAACTACCGGTATTTTGTACAGAGAGGACCCACTGATGGTTCAGCCTTTCCCTCGGAAATGCGGAATGGAATCGAATCTCACGTTTCCGTTGATCGTGAAAATTTTCAGTGTCTCCTGCGCACGAAATGTCTGGTACGGAGTCGACAACCAGCAGTCAGCAGTCAGCACTGGTTCGTGAGAGGTATGGAGCTCATGATTAGCTGTCGAGTCTAGCCATGTGCGTTCACTCTCGTAACTACCTCCCATAGCTACCTACCACAAGCGTCCAAGGCGTAGCTAATAGTTTGATAATCTGCTTACACCTACGAAATATCGATCGACTTCCTCATGTCATCGCCCTGCACCTTGTTCACGTGTGCATTGCCCAGTAGGATTCTAAAGCGGAACGCTTCAATGCTACCCTACAACCTCTCGGCACTCCCATTGGCTCGAGGACCCCCCAGGGTGACATGACGGACCGTTGCGATACACACTGATATAACCAAAAGCAGCCATGTCAACATCTACCTCCCAGGCTTAGTGCCTTGAAGCTATCTAACGTCGAGGCTACGAGTAGAACCTCTGGCGCGAACCTATTTATATGGGCCTGCTTTGACAAGCGTTTGTTAGGCCCCCCTCGAAATAGGACCGGCCGATCGGCTGTTCCGGTTGTGGGCGCATTTCCGTAAACTCGGAACCATACGGAATGCCGATTCTCGGTTCCAGACGCGATTCCGGGGTATAGGTAAGGAGTGCAGAGCACGCCGTGCGCCGAGACTACACCGAAGAGGTACAGCTGCATGCAGGTTTATATGACTCGGTACCTGCGCTAGCCTGCTTGATGATGATCATGTTCATACGAAGATTTCGCCAACAGCGGCCAGTCCCCATTGAGGAGAAATGGGGATTGATGGGGTTGAGCCTGCTGTTGGTTATCTTCAGGGTCGCAGGCTGCAACGTTCCAATGTCACCCTATGTCGTCTGCGGAGGATTCCGTGATGATACGCACGTCTTAGTAGGGGAGGTGAGGACCGCCCAAGGCTATTTACCTCACTGCTCACCTCTGGCAATCCTTCCTGCTACACCGGTGTAGCCCAAGGATTCACGTCTTATACTCTTGCTGTGTCAGCCGAGGCAGCCTGCTTATCAGATCAGAACATTCGACCTCCAGCTGCTTCGCCCCTTTTGCGAAATACAGCACTAGTCGCCGTGTGATATCAGATGAATACGGCGTGTTGCCTAGGTATCTCTCGCTCTCTGCCTTCACCAACTCACAACCTCTATACTACACACCTACTACATTCCCTACCAATCTAGCCAAGTTTTAAGCCAAAACTCTATTCGCCCTGACCGTCGCCCAGTCTAGCTAAAGAAGGCTATATCTCCGGCCTCGTGTCGACCGCGCTCCGGCGTCTGGTGGCAGATCCCGATGTTAGTTACGTTAGGTGACCACCGATTGGTAACCTAACTTCACGCGGGCCCAGCGGGCTCACCAAGCTCAGCAAGCGCGAGTGTTCGCGCGACTGCCGCTTCCTGCTAGGCCCGGAGGAATTGCTGTTTTTGGCCATAAGGCAAGCAAAGAAAAGCTTAGCCGCGTGAAGAGATGTTTTGCGTTGGTCTTGAAGAGGTACACATCTACCTATGTAGTTGACATAAAGGTTAGTTACCTAAACCATGATGGGTCTTGGCAACACCTCCTATCATCATTGTCTTGTTTGAGAAATCATAAAAAGGCTAACCTTACGTTTAAGAAGCTTTTCTATATATACAAGAACCACATGCAAACGACATCTGCTTGACTCTCGACTCGACTGATTCCTATCCATCCCATCCAATCTTTCCCCACACTTCTCCCCCTTTTGTTTGTCAGCATTTCGTTCGTTCGTTTCGTTCGGTGAAGCGGAGCACGGTAACATGCGATTCCCATACGACACACCTCCAACTCCAACTAACTCCCCCCTCTTTCAAAGGTCCCCGCTGATTTCCCCCCTTCCTGTCAAGCGGATCGGCAGGATTGGGAAGGGAGCTCAGCCGTCTCTAGTCTGGATGGGGTGTCTGTCACCACCCCGTCATCGTCTCCTCAATCCCTGCGACGGGCCTGGACATCGCATCTATTAGTAGGTGTGTAGGTCGCTGCCCACCCCCGGACGGACGGGGGGATCTAGAACTTAAGATAAGCGTGAAACGGGATGCGAATAATGACGAAGAGTAAGTAGGTAAGTGGACTGATGTCTTGATTGGTTGATAGTCTGATGATTACTATAACACAGGACCTCCACTTTCAAAAACAGGCGTGCAAAGCTGAACCAGAGTTGCAAGGTTGAACCAGAGGTATGATACTCTAGTTCACTGCCCTGACAAAGCTTGGCAACGATTCAAACCCCTTAATCAAAGACCGTCTTTACTCAAGCACCAGCCCGCCTAGGTAAAAGCCTCAACTAAGCACGGTCGATGCAGCTCGCTGTCCAAGGAATCCCACCCATCTTGTCAAGACTCAAAGAGTAGGTAAGTATGAGCCCACGCCCTTGTTTCCAAAGGACAAAAGGGCCCATCGTATTCGCGAAAATTCCACCTAGCCCATCCCAGCCTAGTCCAGCCGAAGACGCATACGGAATACATCCCACGGGTTTTGACAGGAACATGAGTCGCAATCAGAGTCGTTCCGAGAGAAAAGGGTTATGCCATCCATCACATCCGGTGGCAGTGCTGGTAGTTCTGGCAGTACCAGAGCCGCCACAGCCATCATCGTTGCCATCTGTGCCGTCTGCCAAAGATGCAAGACAAGGATCTGGGAAGGAGAGAAAGGCACATGGATCGATGCGACAACATCCCACGTAGATGTCAGCGCATTAATAGCCTGAACGGCGACGGCAGGCCCCTGGGGACACTTCATCGATACCCCCCAAGCAGGGGGGGGATCGACAGTGTGCTTTGTTCGGATGTGTGGCCAAGGGCCCACGGGGCGACACGACCTCTGTTGTCGGTGCATTGCGATGAGAATATGGCTTATATATATAAGACGCTTCGCTCGAAGAACATGTTCCTGCGGAATGGTCAATGCCCCTTGGCGAGACTTACTTCGATTCCCCCCAAGCAGGGGGGGGCCGAATGTGTGCCAAGGGGCCCGTGGGACAACATCGAAGTCTTTCGCCACAGTTCCCCACGCGAGAACATGGTCTGCCAAGATCGGCTTCAAGGAAGCCACTTAAGCTTACGGCATGGCCCAGCCTACCCGTAGATAACTTCGTCGTAGGCGGATTTCATCAGAGCTACCTCTTAGGTAATCTGAAAGACTACCTAGCCCACCTCGGGCTAAGCACGATGAAGTGATTGGAAAGATGCAATGGGGAACTGGGCAGATTCCGAACACAATCCAAGTGAAGTTCACTCTGGGATGTGTTGAGAAAAGGTTGGGGAAGCCAGGACACGCAAAACCAGCAGGAAACACTGCAGGTTCGCCAAACAAGAAAGCAGCTTGTTTGGTAGACCTGCGAAGGCCCGCGCATTAACGGTGATGCTTTCGAGAAGTTGGCCAACATGTTGCCATCTTGAGCGGTATTCTTGGGAGCATTATGCTCGGGCTCCTTCTAAGTTTGTCGCTCAGCTTGATGACGGGCTTCGCGCTTTCGAGGTCGACGCGAACAGACACGTGCAGATTCACCAAACAAGCAAGCAGCTTGTTTGGAATGCCTGCAAAGGTTCACACATCGACGGGGAGACTCTCAAGGAGCTGGTCGATGAGCTTATCGCCCAGCTTCGCGCTTTCGAGGTCAGCGAGAACAGACATCTGCAGATCCGCCAAACAAGCAAGCAGCTTGTTTGGTGAGCCTCAACCGAATCGCAGTCGCGGACGGGCAGGATTTCGGGAAGCTGGTCGATGAGCTTGTCGCCCAGCTTGGTGACGGGCTAGGCGGTGTCGAGGTCGAGGTCGGCGCAAACAGGCGTCTGCGGTTTCTCCAAACAAGCAAGCAGCTTGTTTGGTTTCTCGGACAGTTGCTCAAGGGGGTTGTACCGTATTTTTGTCTTGCTGATGTTAGCGCATATGTCTCGATTCATGGTACATGCGGCCTCATACAATTATATATACGCATCATGTTCCCGCCCGGCGGTGCTCCGTACCGGGACCCTCGGAAATTGTACCTTTGACTGCCCAAAGACAACGAATTGGCAATGCGCAAGGATTTGAATAAATGTATAGATGGGAGTTATTAGTACGACGTCATGTTAAGTACTTGGGTTGTGAGTAACATGGCGAAGTTGTCGTCTTCGGGCTGTCGGGGGATGATGCTGTAGCTGGGTGGGTTCGATGTGATGTTGATGTTGAAGGAAGAAAGGTGGTTCGGTTCAGTTGGTCTCCAGAAGTTTCGAGAAATGCCTAGGCCAGAACGTGTCTCGGATGTGCTAAAGATTGTTCCTTCCCACAAGACCAGGTAGGTACGGAGTAGGTGCACCGTGCACGACTTCCGTTCCGGAGCTAGCAGGGCAGACGAGGAAGGAGGTGACCAACCCGGTCAGGGAGGGAGAAAAGGCAGCACTGGTTTGTTTACCCCGGGTGCGCATGAAGCCCAACCGGAATCATTTTGGACCTGTAGGTAGGATTCTACCCTATCACCGACGCGGGCACGCCTTAGTATCGCTTAACGGTAAAACGCAAGACGAAAAGTGCAAATATCATCATCGTCATTGTCGTCGTCCCGCACTGCCAGCGGCTGTTAACTCCGAAACTTGCGGCGCGCGATAAGCTCCATTGAAGTGAAGTTGTAGCTCGGTCGGTTGGATGTGATGATGATGTAGAAGGGAAAAAGTATTCAGTGCATTTGGTCTCCAGAAAATTCCAGTTATGGTCCCTAACGTCCTCCGAATGTAAACAATAAAGGTCGTTGCTTCCCACGTACATAGATACAGAGTCCGTGCACTTCCTCGAAGGCCTGTTAACTCCGGCACTGCGGCGAGCGACTAGCGCCGTTCAAGCCTAACGCTTCCTGCAACCGTTGCGAAGACGCCCGCACAGTGTGTAATCCGTACCCCACAACCGTTACCAAGTTCGCGACTTCCTTTCCTAATTCCCCCCACCAAAACACGGGAAACCCCACTCTGAAGAAAGAAAGTGGTCCGCGGCCCGGGCAGGATCATCGATCTGTCCTCATTCAGCAAGACAGCACTGGATCGACCCTTTGATCCCAATGTCGAGTGATCTTCGAGCACCGCTTGAATGGGTCACATTATCGCGCCGATATCCCCACGAGACTTGAGAGGCTGCCTACGAGTACAAGTCGACTCCACCTCTTCTTCTCCAGTCTTGAGGCCCCCCAAATTTCAACAAAAATACCCTACGTCAGATCCCCGGCCGTCTGTGGGGTTTTCATGATACCTGGTAGTATCCGGGTCGAATTTGAAGATTCCGGTTCTGCACTCAGCCTCTATCTGCCTCCCCGTATTATCTTGGTTTTTTTTTCTTTTCGGCGTCATCAAGATGCACGGACATGCACGCGTTTTTGCCTTATTATAATGAGTCTTTTTCGGAGCTATGAAGAGTGAAAGCTATACCTGCTGGCCAGACAAGAGACGCTAAGATGCATCTGATGGGGACCCATCATCAAGTGATTCCCGTCTCGAGCCTCCAGCCTGCCTCGAGGGGGTCGCTCCAATTTGCCCGTTGTGGCTGACGATAAGCCTGCTTGCTCGTGTTTGCTGTGACGATGACACCGTTTAATCCTCGGCCGAGGTCGCGTGGTACAGCAAGATGCTAGCAGGTCGGGTCCAGCAGAGACTGGCTGGCATATGCGGTTCCTCCTTGCCCACGAGCCTCACGCATACTCTTCTTTCTTTTCGAGGGTCCGCGTCTCAGCTCTCAAGCAGGCAAGACACGATCCCCGTGCCAAGTCGCCCGCGCACCATCGCACCGCACATGGCATAACCCTCCTCTTCAGCTAGGCAGGCCGTTAGCGTTATAGTGCTGGCTCTCATTCTGGTTGCCTTGCTGGTGCCTAGGCTGCCTTGTTTCCCCTTTTTTTGGAAGATAAATACGCTCGGACAGACACAGGTCATATCATCTCCTCCCAGAAAACAGATCAAACAAGCAGGCAAAACCGTCGCCATGGTGGTGGGCACGCTTTACACGCAGATCGTCCTCGACGAGCCGGGCAAGATCCATCGGGGACCCCATGATCCGGTCCTGGGACACATCAACATCACGTACGTCCCAAAGCAAAAAGGCAACACCGCCGCAGAACTCTTCGGTCCCCTCAGCGTCTCCGTCACGCTGCACGGACGCGCAAAGACCAAGATCAGTACCAACCGGGACCCGAGCAGCGTGTCTCGCGGGCGGGCGCCTCTGATCTCGAAAACTATGGTTCTGTACGATGACCCCATCAAGCTGCAGTCGGGCGACACCACGACTCTGCCCTTCAGCGTGACCTTTCCCGAGGTCGTAAATGCAAAGGGCAAGGATCGGTTCATCGTGGATCCCAGATTCGCGAGCGGTACGGAGCAACCGCTGCCCCCAAGCTGCAGACACAGCCATGTTACGAAATCCCTCAGCTTCGACACCTTCGTCCAGTATCGCATCGGCGTCGACGTGCAGATGCCTCAACTGCACGTGCGCATATGCAAACCCACAAAGGACGAGGAACCCATCGTCCACTACGAAGGTCCCCAACCTACCGAGTACGCAAACAGGAAACCATGTACCTGGTCGGACATCGCATCGGTATCCAACGAGCTTCTTCTTCCCGAGCCGGACCGTCCCATCGGCTTCCGCCAAAAGACAAAAGCCTTCCTGGGCGCGGGCCACTTCCCCACGTACGCCTTCGACTGGATCTGCACGGGACCTCGGGATATCTACCTCGACACCCCCCTTGGCATCCAAGTACGCATCAATCCGTGTCTGCACGAATGCACCGCCCCTCTCGTCCCGGATGTCTGTCTGCACAGCATCCGCATCGGCGTGCGGGCGCATTTACTCGTGCGTTCGAGCACCTCCCTCTTCTCGTTCACGCAGGACGCGCAGATCAATCGGACACTGCAGATGTGGGCAGTGTCATGCTCCGAGCCTTTCTCCAAAGCGACTGAATTCACAAAGGACATCTCAACCTTGTCTCTTACTAAGGAAGACCAGACGGACATGTTATTCAATCCGTCCTTTTCCACGCAGAATATCGCACTGACGCACTCCCTGCGCGTCGAACTCGCGTTCGAGGTCGCGGGTAAAATGAAGCGGTTTGAGCATGAGTATCGCGTTGTTTTGCATCCGGCGCTTGAGTCGGGTGAGGCGGGTCCGTCGTCACCGACGGAGGTGGAGGTGTTGCCGGCGTATGAGCCTGCGCCGCCATATGCGGCTCAGGAGGAGTGAGTTGTGATGATGTGAAGGAGACTGCCCCGTCTGTGAAGGAGGAGTAAGGGTTATGAGTTACGATGAAACGATTTGGATATGTGCTTTTGATACCTACCTACCTACCCGTCGCCACCGGGCACAACTAAACACTCACTCGCTTACTCACTCATTACGAGAAATGATACCTTTTGGAATTCCATATACCAGTTTAGTACTTAATACAACACAATACTTTGGATACAACCAAAACAATACAACCAACTTCTGAATACATGGAATCAACAGAATACATCCGTCTCATACTCCCACAAGAATACAACCAAGTAGGTATACAAACAAAACAATACATGGAATCAACAGATTATATCAACAGATTATATCAACAGATTATATCAACAGATTATATCAACAGATTATATCAACAGATTATATCAACAGATTATATCAACATAATAGGACACGAAAACACAGAACCACGCGCATCTCAACAACGCACCTCCAAAGTCAATTACCCCTGCATCGACTTATTCCAACCTCACCTCATCACCTCACCTACTCACCTCACCTAGCCGTCTCACCTCGCCTCATCACCTCACCTTACGAGTACCACCTCACATCAGCCATCTCATCCAAACTACACACCCACAGAACACAAGTAAATAAATCGCTCACCTACATACGAGTACCTACCTAATGTATTCACCTCCTACCCACATACACATACTAGCCTCCGATTCCGAATTCATTAGGCATGAGGTTAATACGACGTCAGTGCAAAGAAAGATTGGATGCAAACAAGGGAATGGAATAGAGTACGCCTATTTTAAGGCGAATATATCGATTCGATAGTCGATTTACCTTGTAGCCATGGGCAAAGACGTTCACGCATCACACCGGATTAAAGGGCTTTTCATGAAAGCCCAGCCTACGAGATAATCACGACGAGCAATGAAACTTAGAAAACCTCATTTTTTGGTATTTATTAGACCTGTGAAAAGCCTATCATTGTTTCGGAGTTGTGATTCATTCTGTTAAAAGGAGCGTGACAAGGGATACATGTCATCAGGTGGACAACGCCCACCGGCATAGAGGGAAGAAAGAAATCGCAATTCGCGAAAGGTGATCCGTAAAGCCAACGCCAGCAAAGAAAGAAACCAGATTGTTGCGCACTAGAGTAAGCTCATGCACCCTCCAGCCGGAAGGACTGCCAAAAAAAACAGGCGGGAAAAGCAAAGAATAAGAAGCAATGTTGCCGTGCTATCGTGTACCTGACCACCTCGACCTACTACTTCTTGGGCTGCATCTTCTGCTGCTCGAAAAGAAACTCCTCATCCGAGGCATCCAGGATGTCGTACTCTTCATCCGTGAGGAAACTGTCACCTGATTCGTCCGCCCAATCCTCGGGCTCACCACAGTCTTCGAAGCCCTCATCATCGTCATCCGTAGAGGGGGCGAGCGTAGCAGATTCAGCGTCGGCTGCCACTTCTGCATGGCCATTGTGGATACTAACAACAGGAGACTCATGCTCCAAGATGGGGATGATCATACGGCTCTCACTCAGCGCTGTCGCCTTCGCGTCTTCTACTGGCGCTTTAGTTTCACTAACATCGACATTCTCTGTCTTGGCCTGCTCAATCTTCGGTGGAGCTTGCACGGTAACATCACACCACAACTTGTGGCCAAACTTAACACCATTCGACGTCGTCAGGCGCCAGTACGAAATGATCTTGCCATCTCTATCGGGAGTACGCATCAGCACAGTGAAGGGGAATTCTGAACCGGGGTTCAAGGCATCATAGCAGATGGTAGACTCGGAAGCCGAGATCAGCTCGCGGATACCCGCCGGGCGAGCAGGATCTACAGCGCCCATGTAGTCGCCGCCAACGAACTTGACAGAGCACCCAGCAGGCCAAGGAACATTGCCATCATTGCGGAGAACCCATGTCTGTTCGAACGTCTGATTGGGTGGCATAACGGTACCATCCTTGACCGTGTCCCACCTGAAGACTGCGACGAGACTGGAAGGCTCAGGAGAAGGCTTCACCATCTCAGTCTCGGAAACATCCTTCTTAGCCTCAACGGGAGCAGGAGACGACGTTGACTCAGCAGTCTTGGTCTCAGTCTCAGAAGCACTCTTCTTCATCTCAACGGCAACAGGAGACGCCGTGGACTCCGTCTCTTCCTTCTTAATCGCAACCGGGACAGCAGGCGTTACAATCTCGGCGGTTTGCTTCTTAACCTCATTAGTGGGTTTCACATCGACGACAGTCTGCACTGGGGTAGCCGCTATGTTCTCTCTGGACGATGTAGTCTTCTCAAGATGAGTCGTCGTGCGAGTGGAGCGACATCGGTCACCCATGGTTGGCAGACGCTTGCCATCCTCATGTTCACCTGTAGTTGTAACGCTGACATGACGAACGGGGGTCTTGAACTTGATGAGAGGGTGCGTCTTATTATGGGTATTAGCAGGACTCGCTTCACAGTTGGCGCAGAAATCCGTGTCATGACAAACAGCACACTTATATCGCTCGCCGACAATGTACTGGGGGAATGGACTGTCGCTGTGTGCGCAGAGCGGACCGTCGCAAGTAATGCCCTCATGAGTAGCACGCACAGTTGGACGGACGGGTTGGTCGCGAAGCGCTTCGTAAAGAACGACAAAGCGATGGCCGGCGTGGGTCGTGGCAGCCTTCTTGATGCAGTCTGCACAATAATCCCAGTCAGGACAGTCGATGCACTTGTGACGGAGACCTCGAATGTATTTGTCACAGCCGTCGCAGATGGCATTGTGGACAGCATTACGTCCAGGTGGCAATCGAGACGAGACCCTTAGGTCAACCATAGAACCTTTTACAGCAGTAACGAAGCCATGCTTGGGATGATGACCGTGCTGGTCCTTGATGAAACAAGTTCTGCACAGATCAAAATCCTCGCAGGTGGTGCAGTGCACAAAGTCTTCCTCGGGAAACTCCTGAACACAACTGTTGCAGGTTCGGGCATTGTACTTCACGATGCTCTCCAATAATCCAGCCTCGACGTGAGGACGAATAGGAAGATTGAAAGTTGAAGAAACGACGGGCTTTAGAGGCTTAATGACTGGCGCTGTAGGCTTGCTGGTCGAGTTTTGGGCCGGATTGGGGACAATCTGGGTATTGCTGCATACAATCTGGCCATTGGCGATGGTCCGTTTGATGAGCCAATGGCCCTCGTCGTGGCAGGAGATGCCGCGGTTGACACAGCTTTGACAGAGATCAAAGTCACCGTCGTCACAAATAGAGCAATGAAAGTGGACATCAGGGACAGAGTTGTCACAGCTGTTACAACAGACAGTGAATGATAACGAGCGCGCGTCTTGCTGGTCCACCGTTTCGGTCTTTTCGGCGTCCTCAATATGCTCGACAGGATCTAGAGGTTCAGGGGATTCCGTGCGTTTAACTTCTGCAGCAGCTGGCTTCGCCGACGTCTTTGCAGTAGTGCATATTTCAGACAGAGACTTGTCAGGGGGTGAACCCAAGGCTGCTCTTGATCTCGAACCCTTACTAGTCGCGGCTTCCACTCGCCTGGGCCCACGCATGACATCTGTGTACCCATGAAGGTCGCGATAGGTCCTTGAATAAACATAGGGTCGGGAAGTCGCCCCAGTAGCAACTTGTTCCTGTCTCGTCTCCTGCATGTCGTTAGCGCGGAGATGATGGGGTGTGAGGAGATAGGTGGTGTCGACACGGAAAGGAGGACGTCGAGCGATATCGTCACGGCTACAGGCGATGGCTGTAAATTTGTCCTTGAGCTTCTTCAGGTCATCAACGCGAGCCTTGACAGCTGCATCACTCGCAGATGGGTCAGCCAGCTCTTCCTGGGCCGGCTTCTCAACTTCTTCCTTGGTTCCCAGGATCGCTTCTGGCTGAGGCAATTCTTGAGCGTCATTATGAGTCATTGCCTGGACTTTCTCTTCAGGCTCATCCTCAACAGTTGCCGGCTTGGGAGAATGAGCATCATCAACAGGCCCAGGCCCAGGCTGGGGCTGGGGAGGTCTGGTTGTAATTCGGATCCTCAGCTTTTGCTTCGCCTTGGCAGCCCTGTACAATTGCTTGTAGACGGCAATGTTCTTACGGTCAAGAGTGACGTAGGAACCAGCCGAGTCAGAATATCTCTCGATTTTAGCGTCTGCATCGAGAGGTATCTGGAGAATAGTCCGAAGCTGGTGCGATGGAAGTCAGCCTCCATGGCCGAAAGCGCGGACAAGGAATGAGAGCGATGAGAACGAGCAGGCGGCAAGACTTACCTTGTTCTCAAAGACGTCGGCTGTCAGGTCACCTAGCGGAATCTTGAAACGACGGGTGGCACCTCCGTCGATACTGATCTTGACCGAAATCGAAATATCGGCGGAGGCGGAGGCGTATGCATATGACGATGACATGATTTAGTGCAAACCGGCTCCTCCACGAATTGCGGAGGACTAGGTGATGCCGGGGGCTCTATGTGAGAGGACTCAATGACCTCGAGGGACGATATATTGACGATGATAATACTTTAGGTAGGGAAAGAGAGGATGACTACGATGACCGTCCACTGCTATATTGATGATGGTCGTGAACAGGGCCTCCGTGTGTTGGGATGGGATGAAGAAGGTGGAGGGAAGGAAACGGTGGGAAGAGAGAGAGGAGAGAAGATAGCTGTCAGTCCGGAAGCTGACACGGCGTTTGATTGGGCACTCTGACCAGCCCCGGGAGTGATGGGACATGCAGTGCTCTAGCGCAGGCAACAAGGTGGGGAGGCGTAAGTGCGAAGCGGAGGTGGAGCAGGCGATGTAATCCGTACCCACTGGAGCCACTGCTCAGCAAGAGATACCTACTCGTACGTGCCTACCTCCACTGGACGTGACCGCTCAATGATGGCAGGTACGAGGGAGTAGTAATGCTGTCCTGCGGGTATGTACTGTACGTGAGGTATTCCGTACCTCGTCACCAGTCAGGTGCTTTTTTTGTGCTGGTCGCACGGAATACCGAGATTGCACTGTGTGGCTTGGGTACGGAATACCTCTGGCTCTGTCACTCTACGGAAAGGTTACAGGGTATCGGCGCAGGTACGGATTATTCCGTACCGGTACCTCGAATTATGCAATGCCGATGAGGCGGTCAATGAGCGATGAATTCATTGAACTGAGCCGAATGGAACATCGACAGCGACAACAAACAACCGACAAACAAAGTAGAGATGCTGGGTCAAAAGGGATTTGATAGAGCGGTACAAACAGCCAGGTAGCAATTGGCTCCCAATCTCTATGATGACGGCGAGGAAGAGCCAATGACATGAGATGATGATGAAAGGGTTGCGTAAGAGGTAAGTACCGGTACAAAGGCGCCCGCGACCGAACGGTACCTAGGTACCTCTTAGCCGCACTACCGGTACGTGCATAATGTTCATAACTCGGTACACCACGACGTGTAATCCGTACGAGGACTTGCAGCAACTTGGAAGTTCTTCGAACACGGCTGGCTGGGGAGAATGGCGTGCGGCTGGATATCGCTGGAGGTCTCAACTTCTACGGAAAACTTCGTACCGGCTCTGTAAGTGGGTACCTACGAAGTAAGGTATTCGAAAAGTACTCTCTTTACGAACCAGTAATCCGTCGGCTCAGATTCCGCACCGACTCAGGCCTACGAGTAATATTCCGTACAACTGCAAGACCGGATTCCATGGAAGACCGTGGCACAATACCTAAGCCAGTCTACGAGACGAGTTCCGTGCCTTCATTGAGTCCGAGTCAATGAGACTCAAGAGCCCAGAATACCCTGTCGATTGTGGCATGTCCTTTGACCACTCAACGCGCAAGAAAGGCTACGACAATTATGGAGAAGCTGTACGATGCACTGCCATTGGACCACATCGCACACTGTAACGACCTCTACGAGTACGTACGAGTAGGTACGTGAATGATGACCGGTAACGATGTTCCGTGCTTGTACGGAATACGGAATACGGAATAGTTGACGAAGGACGACTGGAGGTGAATAGCTTACTAATCACCGTCGGGTATTGTTACTAAGGCCGACTTGACTTGACCGTCTCTCTCTTCCAGACTCTTCTCACCCAAACAGCCTACGGAATACGAAAATACGGATCACGGAATAACGAAATAGCATGACCTGCTCCGTACGGAAACACTTCCTATACGTGTTGCTTCTGAAGTCTCAACTACCGGTGATACCCTACCTGCTTCGGTGAAGCTCTCAACATACGGGTTCAACTGGTAACTAGATACAACACCGGTCTAGACCCCATACTGTACAGACCGCATGTAATATTCCGTAGTCTGAAGTCTGCCTAGAGTCCTAGACTACCTACGTGTATCTCGACTCTCGTCTCCCGAGCTATGATAGGTAGGTCGGTAGTTTACAACGCAAACAACGTCTGTCTCAACTACCCTCTTGTAGTGTAGCTCAAACAACACCCCTCCCCCATGTTGTTAACTTGTTGCCCTGCCTATCGTACTTCGAGTTGTACAAGCAAACGGTAGGTATAGCTTAACCTCGGGGCAAATTGCCTACCTACCTGGTATAAGTTGCAGCCTACCGACGGCGGTAGGCCATCGCAGTTCCATATGTACCAACCAGAACGCCAACCAGACCTCTCTCGAGTTATCCAGGATGCGGCTTACGTCATGTTGTCCCCCGTTGCCACTGAACCGCTGAGAGCCAGAAGTGGTAACTGATTTACTCGTACAAGTTCAGTACGAGTACGGAGTACTTCAGAGATGATACTGTTCCGGTTTCTGTGCTTCGTACCAATTCCTCCCTAATCAGAGTACTTGATACCATACGGCTGCTGGGCCGACGTTGCCAGTCGCGATACATGACCGTAAGTATTGCGTACATACGAGAGTCAGACGCTTATAACACTTGGCAGATTAACTGATCAGAAGTTTGTCTCAGTTGTGAGTGGGTTTCATCCCTTAATATCAACTGAAGCCACTGGGATATGATATACCGGTTCCAACGACTGTTGCTTTTTCAATGTGCCTTGCAAGTAAGTAACCTGGTAGTATTTCGTATAAAGGTCCGGTTTCTTCAGCTTTGTTGTATCCGATTGTCAACGACAATTTCAGTCTTCTTCCGTCTGGGTGCCAGCCTGACGGTTCAACTTCTTCGTGGGTGATTCTTCCTTGTCTATGTGCATTTCGATATGCCGGCGAGGCACGTTGCATAGTTGCATTATCGGATGCCTAATTTGCGATGCTTGCGACGGATGTGCGAGCGTACCTTGGTTGCCATCACGCCACGACTGGGCTGCCTGGATAGTAATATGGAAGGGCTCGAGATGACAGTGCCGTTTTCGTCCATTTCATGCCAAACGAGACAAAGAAGAAAACAGAAATGGCATCTTGGCAGTTACAGTCGGGGCGCTTCCACTTGACTCGTCTACTTCGTACTCTCGTGCCCAGCCCGATGCAACAAAGGCTACCAGAGGTTAACGAAGGCAATCGATAACTTACTCAGACCAGCAAAACACGCAGATAACACTACCTATGTTTTTGCGACGGTCGACATCGGTATACGATAGTGTTATGGTACCTTGGTAAGCATATTGGGTGACATTGCGCGTTTCGTTCGCTGGTTTGCTGGCTACTACGTAGTAGTGGTATTGTTAGCTGCAAATGCTTAGGGAATTCGCATCGCCTATGGTGTCGTGCCAGATCACCTGCATACACATTAGAGCAAGTAGGATGACGGGCGAAAGACACTCGCTGAAGGCAAATATAAGGGGTCGTAAATCAGGCTAGGCCCTTCTGTTCGTATTCATACAGGCTCAAAAAACGAGCTACGACCAATACCGACGTTATTGGCGGTAGCACAATGGATGGTCGTGACATTTGTTGACTGGATACGCGTGCAAAGGCATGATTGGCCTGAGCCCCAGAGATTTGTGGTGATGAGGAGTAGGCCGCGGCGGTATACGGCTTATTAGACGGCGGCGGGCAACCTGAGCCTCCTCTGGAAGCCTCAAAGATACGGCCACGGAAATAGAGACCTCCGAGTGATACCTTGAATCGAAGCTACTCGACAGCATTTGATGCTGGCCAGTGAACAGGTCCTGAGAGGCACATGCTGTCAGAGCGGCGAAGTGCGTAGTAGGTAGCAGCAGTACGGAATAGCCAATGACGGGTCGCGAGTCTTCCATTTTCTGTATGAATGATGGATATCAAAGTGAGGAAAAAGGCGTAACATTTCGTGAGTTGTTAATTGTCATATTTCATCGGAAGTCGTGAAAGAATAGGATCGAAGTGTTGCAGGTGTATGCGACACATTTGTAGGAAGACGTGCTCCTGAGTCTTGAAAACACCTGGTCGTGACAAGTTGAGGTTGCGTGACGATGCTCCCGACAGCTCCCATTGAAGTTCACCATGATTAGGTAGGTGGTCATGATGATGACTAATAATGATGATGATGACTGATGATGATCATGATTACGTCGGACGGAACAACAATTTTCAACCTACATACTTGGATCGAGAACTAAAGGCAGTCGAGGCGATGGCGACGTCTTCTAAGAACTTACCTCGAATACAAAAATCGTAGGAACGATGCACAAGAGTACCCCGACGTCCAGTCGCAAACCGTTCCGGCCATTCGTCATTCCTGACAATGTGGGGTGGTTGGTTCATGGGCTGTCGCCTGGCGTCACCTGGTCTGAGTTCGTCATGTTGCCGTCGTTGGCCTGATGGACTGGCTCGCCAGATGCCATCGGGCTGGCCTGGACGGTAGCCTTACTGATATGATAGCGTCTGGCTGCTGGGTCTTCCCCACTAATGGTCCACTAATAGCCCACTAATAGTCAGGTTGTAGGCCTGTGAATCAGCCTGTGAATCAGGGTCTCCACCCCAGGCTAGGGCCCCCCGTTGCTCTTGCCCACTGCCCAGGTTTACTGCCAGCTCGACTTGCTAACTTCATCCAAACTTTTGGACTTCCCGCTCAACTTATTCATCGCACGGGCGAAGCCATCCTCCCACAACTCTTCCTCTCCCGTCACCACTTTATCTCCTAGAGACCGATCGTGCAGCATCTCGCCCCTCCACGTCCAGGCTTATACAGAATACTTTGCCTGGCTCCCGGGGCTCCCCCTTTCTCTTCGTTCTTCGTGCCGCTACGCATTTTGTGTTGTTCTCTGTTTGCGTGGTCCTTTCTTTCTCCTGCGTTGCAACTCCGCCATTTCTCGTTTCTCGCCTTGCCTTGCTTCTAATTCTCGCTGCCTTGCTCCCATCCGGGCCTGCATTCGTGCTTCGACGCTGCTCGACCCCAGCCGACCTAAGTACTCGACCCCGCGACCGACCCTCTGCTATCCATCCGGAGCAGCTGGTGTATGAATCACGCCCGCTCTGATTCTAATTGACTGTTCTCTTGTCGTTTCCATTCTTTCCGCACCGCCGGCGGTTGATTTCGTCTTCGGGGGATTTCTCTGTTTACGTTCACGGTCAATTACGCCTCGGTGCCCTCTGATTCCTCCTCGTGCTCGTAGACGCATGACATCACCATCGCTCACGACGCTGACGTCGTAATTCAGCGCCGCCGGGTATATCTCTGTGTCTAGCATCGCGGCCTGGGGTAGTATTCCGCCTCCCTGTCGCTGTCCATCAGTTGTGCATTCCATACGCTCCGAACAATCTCCATCATGGCCACCACCGTCCGACGAAGAAAGCTGATCGGCCACAGACGCCGCGTCGAGGATGAAGGCGAGGATGAAGGGGGGCTCGACCATCTTGACATGGACGATGATTCGCTCAGTGATGGCTCCTTGGCATCCGAAGACGCCGATGCCGATGCCGACGGGGCAGATGATAGTGATACCAGCAACGTTGAAGATGCTTCTCCTACATCGCCGCCAGCCAAGAAAATGGCTGGTCGGAATGTTGGCACAAACGGCAGCAAGAGATCCCATCCCAAGCCCACACCTGGCCCCACTGTGCCCCAGCCAAGCGATGACGCTGTCTCCGAGACGGAGTCCATCCTGAATGGATTGAGCATCGCCGACAACAACGCTCCTGCATCCATTGCTGGAACCCAAGATGCCCCAGACCCATCTGCAGTGGCGCCTGCACCCATCATTGTCAGCTCCAATTCGGTCTCGGTCCCAGTCCAGGATGCTTCACAGGGCGCCCCAGGCGGTCGACGCCGCGCTGAACATGAAGAGTACAGGCGCAAACGGGACGAAGATCCTGCCTTTGTCCCAAACAGAGGGGCCTTCTTCATGCATGATCACAGACACACTGGTCCATCTGCAAATGGCTTTCGCCCATTTGGTCGGCCCTCTCGTGGACGCGGTCGTGGCATTGGAGGCCCTTTTGCTCCGACCAAGTAAGCTAGTAATGCCCTGCTCAATTCGCTTTCCCTATACTGACAGCAGGTATTAGCTACTCAATGCACAACCCGGCTGATCCTACAATCAACGCCCCCTGGGCTCACGATATGCATGAGACTGTTGCACAACCTCCACCGATCCGGCAGCCTCGATCAACTTTCACTGACGACGGACCCCCTAACGGCAATGGATTTATACCAACTTGTCCCCAGAGTTCTACATCCATTAATCGAACCATGTCCACGGAGAAGATACTAGGCAACGTCCAGATAAGGGTTTTCTTCCCGGGCTTAAGTGAACCCGTCCTCTTGTCAGGTGTGCCCATTAAGCAGTACACTAAGCTCCCTGACCATAGACCGCCCCTAAGACGTGACAAGCCGGTTCGGATTTCTTTGCCCGACTTCCCACATCGATACGTGTTCCCCGCCATTGATAGGTCCTTCATATTCATTCCTCGCGCCATGCGTCCTAATCAGCGACTACGAGGCAAAACGAGATCAGGCCTGGGATCCATTGGGGGTTTTTCGAGGAGATCTAGCGTGTACGGAGGAGGTAGTGTCTTCAGCGCTTACTCTCCGAGCAATGCTCGCAGTCGACGTTCCTCAGTCGCCCCAGACATCGCTAGAGAACTTCTAGTCTCCCCAGCAGGCTCTGTGGTATCTCGTCCGGCACTCACGCACGACAATGGTCGGCCCATCGTCAGACTCCCACCCCAGGACCGACAGAACCGGGTGGTCCCCCCACCGAGTGAGGTCCCAGCTGTTATGGCCCCATCCATTATACAGTCTGCACTCGACGAACGACCCCAGCCGCAGGCACATCCCCTACCGCCCAAGCCACCGGCTCTGGACAATCGAGATGTCTCTGTAATGCACCAGCCGCATCCTCAGAAGACAGTATCCGTCGCCAGCATCGAAGCTCCAGAAAGTTCATATCATCAAGCTTTCCACCAGCAGGTTCCTGTGCAGATATCCAATGGACTGAGTCATGATACTCATGCTCGCCACTCATCTTATCCGTCCCAGCATTCGACTGGGACACCTCTGTCCCAGATACCCGAGCGCGCTATTCACGCTGCTCCTTTCCACCCTACTCAATTTACGCAGCAGGGCTTCTATCCCCCTTACCAAGTGATGCCGGCCCAGCAAGGTTATTACTACTCATCTGTTCCATCCTACCCCAATGCCATGGACCCAACTGCAACCGCCTTTGTTGCCGAGCCACAGCCAGGCCAACAGCCCCAGGGGGAGGCTAGAGGCGCTCAGTCCACAGTGCCAAATTCCCAAAACGCAAACCTCATTACGCAGGAGGTCAACGGAATGGTGTACTATTACGATGCTTCACAGTTAGCATCTATGGCCCCTTATTCCTATCCTACGACACAGTCTTATCCTATGCCTAGTGTCGGAATGAATGGAATGGGTACGCCCAACCCGGATGCTTTCTATTACCCAAATCCCGGAGTGTATTACTCTCAGTGAGCTTGCCACGCTGGCCTCTCGGGTCACGTTGATTCGCAAGTAAACGAGAGTGGGAGTGTCAACATAGCCTTCCAAAGATGTCAAGGGACTTCAGAATATCGACTTGCACCTCCTCCCGTTGGATCACATATTATTCCAACTACCTATAGCGCATCAACCACCCAAAAAACTACCTTAATTCCCCAAAAGTTCTAAGTAGTCACAATAGTTCTTGAGAGGAGCAATCGCTTTTCCCCTCTTTGAGCTCCGGTCGCTACATTCGGTGCTTTCGGCGTTGGCTCCTGCCATTTCCATAGGTTTTTGGAAGGGTCATTCTGCAAAGGCGTTGGAGGCGTTCTCTCACATTTACACCTGCTTTCATAGCCGCAAGCTTACTAGGCAATGGGTGTTGAAAGAATACGGGCCGAGCTCGCTCCTATGGCCCATTGGACAGATTTAGGAGGAAAGAGGCGCTCGTCGCGTGCGTCATGGTCTATCCAAGTGGAAATTGAGAGAAAGGCTGGAGGCCTAAGTTGGGATTTGCAATCCCAAAGCAGCCTGGTTTGTTTTGCCTGTTCTTGCCCGTTCTTTACTATGCGAGTAGAATTGGATCGGCAGGTTATCGGCGTTGCATTCAGAGTACGATGGGTGAAATGGTGGTGTGGAGAGAGAGGGACGGAGGGAAAGGGGAGGTATAGCTTAGGCTTTCGATAGCGAGTTGTTCATCATCCGTACCGGCGAACGTATGGAGGTCGACACCACCGTACCTAAATACTACTCGTGACCTCCATGAGTTTTCTTGGCTGTGCCTGTGAACACATGGTTACATACTAGATACGCTTTCGATGTTGAACTGTGGTCCCCCTTTTGCCCCCTTTCCCCTTTTTTTCGTGACCCCTTTTCCTATTTCCTCTTTTTTCCCCCTTCTGAGAATCAGAATGAGGTATGCGATCCGACTATGGTTTTTTTTTGCATCGGGGGATCTACGACCTACGGATTACAAGTACGTGCGTTCTGTGAAGAGGGACCATGGCAGATCGTAGATAAGAGGTAGAAATGAATACGTAGAGAAGTGAAATTTCTCGAATAGTTCCACGATAATCAGTGCAAACTACGCAACGAAAATCGCGCAGGCGCCAGAGACATATGGTCTTGGAAATTGTGTGAACTGGGTATATATGCTGCTCGATATTTCATTGATTTATTTACGACCTACCTAACCAATATACGTGACTTCGTCTTGCTCTCGTAATATTCGAGCAGAGGTGAGGTTTTATCCCAAGACTGTGCCGGATCTGATTGCTTCGATGCTCCGCAGGGCAACTCGCGAAGCTGAATCGGATAGATCAATCATTGGATGCAGTCGACTCAAGACTGGTGACTCTTGTACTAGTCTCTCCTTAGAAAATTACCATATCAGGGGATGGTCGCAGATTCTGCGTCTTCTCGAGCTTGGCAACGATGCCGAAGCGCGAATTTCCTCAATCCCAGATCTGAGTAGTGTTTTGTCAGTCAGAACAGGAGGAATTCCCGAGAACCACGAACTTATCGCATATACACTCTTGAGAAATATATTCCCGTAGAGATTAAAAGGCATGGTACCGCGACTCTGGATGCCTCCATACTAATGGTTACCGTTATCAGTGACCGCGAACGCAAGGGCTTGCTTCTGCATTAGAAACAGCTTATCCTCAATGGAGATCTTGAAATTGGGCAAATCGTGCACGTAAACATCCAAAGGGAAAACATAAGCATGGCTATGCCAGTTGTAGGCTGCAGTGGCGCCTGGTATCTGGTCGTAAAGATCCTCGTCAATGATAGCCAAATGTGTATAAAGATCCCGAAGAATTGGCAGCATATCGAGAAATATAGAAGGCCGAGGTGAAGAGTGCTGCTTCTTCCGGGATATCGTTCTGCGTGATCATATTTTCGATGGGCGTCGCCTGTGGATCGGGCTTGCGTCCGTCTCGTACTGTGTTGATCCTGCTGAATGCAAGACCAAGAAGGTAATTACCCGTGCTTCTGACGAACTAGTTTGACAGTTTCTTTGCGGACTCGATCGCTGGATTCTGTATCAATAGACCCCCAATATTAAGGGTATCGGCATCGCAGCTGTCAGAGGCACTCGAACCATCGCCGTACTTGATCTTCAGAATAACGAGTTGCGGTTTCGTAACCAGAAATCGGCGGAGCCAGTATAGAAATCCAACAACATTGTCTGAGGAGGCGTTCCAACAGTTGCTTCAATAACTCCGTCATGAGTAAAACCTCGCAAAGAATGGATTTTAACTGATTGGGTGTCATTTGTGAGTCTTCAGCGGTGACTTCACCATGTTTGGCGTCCGGTTCTGCGCTGGCTTGTTTGACGAGGTGTCCGACAGGTGTTTTTTTGCTGTGACCGTAGACACCAAGTTTTAACTCCTCGGAGACAGGGTGTTTCTCCTCGCGGCGAACTTCTCGAAAATAGGGGCCATCTTTCGTAGGCTCGAAGTTGTATTTAGGAGATGGACGGACTAACGTAGTGTTAGTAGTAGGTCTGGTGGAGACTCTCGTCATCGTCGGGAACCATTAGCTAGAGAGTACCTATCTGAGCCATCAAGCGCATATACGGAGGAGTACCTAGTATCATGCGGCCCAGGAAGAATAGGGTATAAGCAAGCTAATTGATGTAATCAACTCACTTTTGCTCCATGGTACTTGTAGTTTGGGTTTGCGGATGGCTCTGACTTCGGTAAGACAATGGTCCTGCTTGATCTTTCTCAGCGTTGAAAAGGTATTCTCCATGTTGATTATGAGTGTGATAGACGGATAACCAAAAAGCTTTTAGTTGATTATTGACAGGTAGGTAGGAAGTAATTATATACGAAGTGAATGCTCTTAGGTCTATAGAAGTGGTGTAGGTACTTCACGAGGAACAATACTGCGATGAATATGCTGGAGAATATGTGCTAGGTAGGTAGGCATTGAAGGTGAAGAGATGGTTGCCTGGACAACGAAACGAAGACGGAGGCAGGGGAGACTTCACATACATACGTATTAAAGCCAAACACAAAACAGATCCAACTTGCTCTTTTCTATTCTTCTGCAACTTCCCTATCGTCTCGACCAGCTTCGAGGAAGACTGCGAGTGCTTGTATAGGAAGCACGCATGCCTGTTCCCATCTGGATGGTGCTGATGCATGTGAGGCTCAAAGAACGGCCATTGGCAGAAATGCCTACTAGGTAGTAGGTAGCTCAGTGTATATATGGCATCGATGAGATGCGGTTTGTATTCTGGGGGCGACTTGTTGAACGCCAGCGGCGCAACATATCAGATTACTTTCAGTCTGGCGTGCATGAAGCCTCTTAAGCCGTTACTGATCCAGCATTCCTCACCGTCAATAAGCGTGTCAGCGTTTATAGCTTCTTCGAAGACCAGTCGCCTATCTATATTAGCACACGGCGCCAACACGTAAGTTGAGACAAGGAGAGCTTGATTACCTCTCTATGGCCCATCTTCTCGTCGTGCCATAGTTACCACCGCTACCCTGGGTCATGCTGAATTCTGCCGGAATCGGTGGCGTGATCCATCTGCCACCGCGCCAGAAGTAGGGGGTCGTAATGCTGCCTTCCATGACTGAGCCATCGTCATGGTTGACTAGGAGCACCTCCTTCTTGTCGACGAGGCCGACACCGGCCCGATGTCTCGCCCCATCGTACATGGGGCGATGGGTGGTTTTGAAGTGAGTGAACTCCGACTTTACAGTGGTCAGCCCGTCCACCAACACCTCGAATTCGCAATAGCTCTTGGGGACCTTGGCACTAGGTGAGGGGCGGGTCACGGGGTTATGGCCTGACACCGGTGCCGGGAGATATGAGGGGAAAAGATTGTTCAAATGAACGGGGCCGGTTGGGCCAGCTACAACACTCAGGACGCCATGCCGGTCGATGAGGATCTTGGCTCGGTACGGCGTGTCAGCACTGCCGGCGTTACTGGTGCGGAGAAGGGTGTCGAGGGCCTTGAGGCCCGCCTCTCCGTCGAGCGTCTTGACCGCAGCGTCCCACCCCCAGTGGATGGCCGCCTTCAACATGCGGTCACGGTGGTAGTCCAGCATGTAGAAAGGGGAGGGCTTCTGATTCCACCCGACGTTGGTGAACCCGTGAGCCGGCACCTTCAGGAGCTCGGGGTCACAGCGGATGGTGGTGAAGAGCTGGAGGCCTTCCATGACGAGAGAGAGGTGGACTGGACAAGAGTACGGTCCTAAGGGTCCTGGGGGTGTCCTAAGAGAATACCTAGCAAGCAAGCAACCTGAGCAACCTGGCGAGGCCTACGGAATAACACGGCTGGGAGCCTGTGCGAGCCTGTGGGTGGCGAGACTGAGGGGATTCACGGTGCAGTATGCCGGGCTGTGAAGGGTTACGGCCGTGGATCTCTGTGGATGCGTTTGTTAACATGTGTTCTCAATACCAAGAGCCTTGAATGGGCACACTTTTGTATGCCTAAGGAGCTATACCTAAGTCGGTTTACATTACACGCTCACGCCCAGTAGTAGCAGGTATAGCAGGTATTCCGTAGCATAGCATAGGCATACGGATTAGCAGGTAGCAGGCATAGCAGGCATGGTGAGCATATCACGCCCGCGGCGCACACCTACATCTTTGCAAGACTTGCCTTCGCCGGCACAGACAGGCTCGCCCGTCTTTGGTTCTTTTGTGTCAAAGATACCTCTCAACAATGGGATATCCGAGGAGCACGACTTCACGTCCCGTACTGGTAGAGGTTGAAGGACGAGTGCTTGGTTCGTTCGTCGGATTGCCCGGAGTACATATGCCTTAAACAGCTATGCGCCAAAGCGAGCGGCGCTATGCCGCAAACCGGTGTAAGACTCGCGCTAGGCAGCATAGCGCACGCTAGCCCCGTTAGCGCGGGGCATATGAGCTCATACGTGAGACAGATCGTGCACAATTGGGGGGAAGGCGCCCGTCGAGCCCAGTGCCCGTGCACGCCCGTGCATCCGGCGGTGGGCCGACTTTATACAGGCTTATACTCGTACCTGCCGGCGGTGCATAAGTGCTGAGGTCGTTTGTCGAGGGAGCTTGCGGATTAGTGAGGCCGTAGCAGGTGGTAGTCCGTAATCCGTACGTCCTCCGTGCTAGCACTGCTAGCGAGTACCGGTACCTGCAAAGTACCTCCCACGCCCGCTAACTCATGACCTAATCCCAAGTCGATCAAGTGCCAAGGACCAAGCCGCGCGACTAATTTTTTTTAAACTTATCGAGCTGCCCTCCGAGCGCATCATCGCCAACGTACGAACTCTCCGGGACCTCGACTGCTTCTCCTTCCGCTTCTACTTCTCTGCTCCCAATACGACCTGTCTGCGGCACTGCATCCCTCTTTTCTCTGCACCGCCCGTCTCTGCCACACTGCTGCTACACATTTAGGCCCATCCCATCCATCCCACCTGTCGCCTGCTGCACGTCAACGTCTTCATAGCTGGTAACCTCGCACGTCTGGAACCATGTCAGGCGCCTCTGCAGCACCTCCGCCCGTGCCCACCCTGGCCGAGCCTATCGTTGTCCCCGTCCAATCCTCGGTCTGGGACCGCGTGACCAATTGGGCCGCCGAGAACAAAACATTAGTCTACGCGATCGCCGGTGTCGCCGTGGTGGCCACCGGCGCCGGCGCTGTTTACTATTTGAGAAGTGATGTGGTAGGTCGTCCCACTCCTCTGCGGCGCTTCTTGACGACGCCATCCGCACGTACACACGAACACACGCATTGAATTAACCATAACTGATCGGCAACAGCACAAGGGTCCTGCACAGCCCAAGCTCAGCAAGAAGGAGAGACGGAAACGGAAGGAAGCCGAGCGCCTGGCCGAGGCGAACGAGAAGTCTGCCGCGCCGGCCCAGGAGCCCTCGAAGGCTGCCACCGTTGAGACCGTCGAAGAGCTCCCCGAGATCAACGAGGCCACCGTCGCCAACCTCACTGAGGACCAGCGCAAGGAGTATGCGCAGAAGTTAAAGGTTGCCGGCAACAAGGCCTACGGCAGCAAGGACTACAACAAGGCCATCGACCTCTACTCACAGGCCATCTTGTGCAAGCCCGACCCCATATTCTACTCTAACCGAGCTGCTTGCTACAATGCTCTCAGTGAGTGGGAAAAGGTCGTCGAGGACACCACTGCCGCCGTTCAGCTGGACCCCATGTACGTCAAGGCTCTCAACCGACGCGCCACTGCCTACGAGCATTTGGAGAAGTACAGCGAGTCTCTTCTCGATTTCACCGCCAGCTGTATCATCGACGAATTCAGAAACGAGAGCAGCGCTGCGTCTGTCGAGAAAATGCTCAAGAAGGTCGCTGAACAGAAGGCCGATGCGATTATGAAGACCAAGAACCCCAACAAGCTGCCCAGCCCGACTTTTGTTTCCAACTACATTCAGAGCTTCCGTACCAAGCCCCGGCCCGCCGGTCTAGACGACTCCGTCGAACTTACTGATGATACTGGTTTGGGACAGTTGCAGATTGGTCTCCGCGCCATGGAGAAGAAGACGCACCACGGTTATGAGGAGGCTTCGGCCGCTTTTGAGGAGGCTTTGGAGCTTGGCGATTTGCAGGAATTCGAAGCGCTTGCCTACAACATGCGCGGTACTTTCAGATGTTTGCGTGGATCCCAGGACAAGGCTTTGGAGGATCTGACCAAGAGTATCGAGCTTGACCCTTCTATGACCCAGAGTTACGTGAAGCGCGCGAGCATGTACTTGGAGATTGGTATGGGATACTGTCTGTTTGTTTCATGGTAAAATCATACTGACTGGAAAAAATAGGTAACAGTGAAGCCGCCGCCAACGACATCGCAGACGCGATCAAGCAGAATGAAGATGACCCCGACATCTACTACCACCGTGCCCAGCTTCACTTCATCCACGGCGAGTGGCAGAACGCGGCGAAGGACTACCAGAAGTCCATTGACCTCGACAACACATTCATCTTCTCCCACATTCAGCTTGGTGTGACACAATACAAGATGGGCTCCGTCGCCTCATCCATGGCAACGTTCCGCCGCTGCATTAAGAGCTTCAGTCGCGTTCCGGACGTCTACAACTACTACGGTGAGCTCCTGCTCGACCAAGGCAAGTACGACGACGCTATTAGCCAGTTCGACGTTGCCATGGAGATGGAGAAGGAGACCAAGCCGATGTCCATGAATGTCTTGCCTTTGATCAACAAGGCTCTCACGCTTTTCCAGCAGAAGTCCGAGTTTGCCGAGGCTGAGCAGCTCTGCGAGAAGGCTCTTATTAGTGAGTTTTTCCATTACTTTGTCCCCAGGCTCCCCGCTCACATATATATCTAGTCGATCCTGAATGCGATATTGCTGTTGCCACCATGGCACAACTCCTCCTGCAGCAGGGCAAGATCACGGAGGCCCTGACCTACTTTGAGAGAGCAGCTGAGATGGCCCGGACCCAAGGCGAAATAGTTAACGCCCTTTCGTACGCAGAGGCCACGAGAACCCAGCTCCAAGTCCAGGAGAACTACCCTCAGCTCGCTGCCAAGCTCCAGGGTATGAGCCAAGGTATGGGTGGTGGATTCCCTGGCCGATAAATTTCTCAACACGCACGGAACATCTCCTGACGGTGTTTTGGCGAGGAGAGGGTCTCTAAAACGACAAAGAGGGCTAAGGCCCCCCTGTTCGTTGTAACATGTGTACTGGCGTAGGGATTGGGAGTGAAAGAGGCTAAGGGAAAAAACACACATCGAGCTCCGGAGTTTGTACAGCTCGCGAAGTTTCGATGGGGAAATCTCTCTCTCGCGTTTTTTAGAGGATCTCCAGGGTCCCCCTTTTTTGGTTTTCTTTACCAGACGGACTCAGGGCTATATGTAGCAGGCTAAAATGGAACGAGTCCCGTATGGAGAAAAAAAAAAAGAGACAAAAAAAAAACGGAAACGATAATCGCATTAACTGTACCAACTATTGTACATATATACCTTAGGTACTAATTCTTCTTTCTTCCCCCCTCACTCCCCCCTTTCCGCGTCTTCTTACCTTGGTAGGTAGGTAGTTTTTGGGTCGCGGATTGTATGTATTTGCGTACAGAGGGGGTTTGGTGGGTTGATCCGAATGTTTTGGTACCTACTTTTTACGAAACTCCCCTATTGTTCTTTTACTTCTTCGGTTCATGAGTTTTTAACGTGTAGTTCATTTGATCAATAAGAGTTACTATGGTTGAACGAATGCTGGACAAGGTGACTTCGAAACCGAGTCTTTGACTCGATGCAAACATGTTTGACAAAGGTATCCCGTCCCGGGCAACAAAGCGTCGCTATGGCATTATCTTCGTCGTGAAAGAAAATCCAGGGTCAGCTTAATATGTAAATCACCAATCAATGCTCAATCCACGCGATCGCATGCACATCCCCAACGACAAAAATGTCCCGCCAAATCGTCGACGAACTAATCGCCTTCTTCAGCAGCGCCGCCCCGCGCCTCGAATTCGAGCGCGTGGCCGGGTCCGGCGCCTCGGGTATCGCGCTCTGCTTCCGCGATAAGAAAGCTGATCCCATGCGCGGCGAGTTCGCGCGGTATGTCGTCAAGACGACGGTGTTGGGATTGAGTGAGGAGATTGAGAATGAGATGGTGTTTTTGCAGGTTTGTTTCTTTCTTCTCGCTCATTCTTCTTTCCAAGGTGATGAGTTTCAGATTTGAAGTGAAGGGTGGAAGAGAGGAGGGAGAAAAGAAGGAGAGCGCTGATTCAAGTAGAGATTAAGATGGGCTGAACACATCATAACCCTCCTCGACCTCCCTTCCCCGGGGGGACAAACCAAACAAACCCCCCTCCTTCTCCGCCGTCCCTTCATGATGATCGAGTACGTCGAGAACGGCACCCTCGATACCCTTATGAATAAATGCCGCGCGGCGGGTGTCAATCGGTTGCCGAATGGATTGCTTTGGACTATCTTTTTGTGTCGTAAGTTTTGTTATTTTCTTGTGTTGTGAGTTATTTTGTTTTCTTGTATTGTGAGTCGCATTATGTCGCAAGTTGTACTTGAAAAGGAGGTATGAGGTCTTGAAACGGAATGAGTAGGACTTATACGAGAACAGTCGTCAGAGCAACAATCGCAATGGCCTACCCGCCGCCCCCAATCCCACAACCCCGGACGCCGAGATCGAAACGGCGCGAGACGATCCCTGAGAACGGGGGTGCGCCGAGCAATCTCATACATGCGGATATGAATCGCGGGAATCGTATGTCGTTTCCTTTCCTTCCCCTTCTCCCCACCCCCCGTCTTCGCCCAATTCATAACGACTATAAAATCCTAAGTCATGAAACAAAGTAATGTTCGCCGACAAACCGCCCCCCAACAACCCCGACACCGAACACCTCCACATCCCCGACCTCAAACTCATCGACTTCGGCAACGCCCTCGAGACCCAAGGGCCCGAGAACATATTACCCGCATCGCTCGTCCGGAACTACGACGGCGGCTTGAACCTCAAGCGGAAAAGGCGCGATGATCGGGCCGTGTTGAAAAGAATTGTTCGGCCGAATGGGTATGTCCCCCTTCCCTAGATGATGAGATGGATGTGTTGACTGACGAGAATAGCGATGCCCTCGATAATCTCCGCAACGTAGCAACAGACCTAAACACCCTAGAAATCGGCACCGTGCGTCCCCCTTTTCCTTCCAATCCCCATCCTCCCCCCTTCCATTCCCTCCCTCTTCACCCCCTCTCTCCTGACGGGTGACCACCAGGTAATGGCCCGCCTCCTAACAAACGACTTCACAAACGCCAACACGGGCGTCCTGCGCGAACTCATGCTCGAGCTCCCCGCCGACCCCTCCTTCGCAAGCCTCGACAAAAACCTCTACTGGCTCGTCGCGCGCTGTCTCGCCTGCACGGCGGACCTGCGGCCGCGACTCGCGCAATTGTTGGATCTCGTGTCGTGGTATGTCGCGTCGGCGGAGCAAATTACGGCGCAGGAGTTGCGGTTTGTGAATGCGAGGTTGTATGATGCTGATCCGCGCCCGGCGATGTTTGGGAGCGCGGATAATCCGATTGTGCTTAGTTAGGGACTGGGTCATGGATGGATGGTGGTGAGAGTGTGTGCCCTTACTTTATGCTGTGATACCTACCGACTTTGGGGTTGGATAGTGTCACAGTCGCACGTGTGGTAAATGAGTTGCATGAATGGAAAAGGAGAAACATGTGTATGTATATATGTATACTAGAACAGTTCAATTTCATAAGTACGAGAAAGCTCACCAGCTAGAATGAAAGGACAGACACAGGTTGTGATAAAGACACTTGAGAAGAATTCATCTCAGAGTTGACTATTCACCAGATGAAGAAATGGTCACGACGACTACACTGGTGAGCAAACAGATGTGTATGAAGGAGTGTCGGTGAGTTGGTTTTCTAGTATCTAAACGAGCGACGTCTATTTCGTACTTATATCAGTTACGGCTGATGCCAGCACTGACTAGCACGTATGTTTTTGTTTTAGTAAAGGGGAGCAAACGTCAAATCGAATTGCAGCCTTGCATTGTTGTTATTTCCTCCCAAGGGTTTCATTCCGATAGAATCGACGAATGTCGAAAACGACGAACTTCGCTCTCACCTGTCCTTGCTTTCTAGCTTCGGCGTGGAAGAGGCGGCGCTTGAAAGCCGTGTGGGAAAGGGAGAGGAAGGGAATCAGACCGCTCATGTATCAGTATGAGGCGTTGTGGGACGAGCATCCGCGAGAGCGCTCAACGTGAGCTTAGAGCTGTTCTTGCTCGCATCTTCCTTTTCGTTTCACCAGCCTATTGCGTTGGTACAAACACTCCCCGTGCAAAGGTGCGATAGCAACAACCTGCAGTACAGGCAGTGGCAACTGACGTCCTTTGTCGAAATCGCTAGATCAACACGGTAGCTTCGTTCCGGGTAGGTAACACGTTTCGTGGGCTTTCTCAGCAACCCCAGCGGATCTGGGTCCACCATGGGGTGCCTCGCAAAGCGTGCAAAACTAGACCGCAAGTCCAATTCCCGACGCTTGACCTCGACCTTGGTCTGCACAACTGCTTATTCAGATGTCAATTCTGCGATGCGACTGACTTGACACTTCTCCTTGCTGAGTTGTCATTGTGATAGCCTTAAAGCATGTGCGCTGTCGTATCAGGAAATCAATCGAAACCACTGCCAATCTGACTAGCGAAGGCTGTGCTGACAGACTTCTCGTCGTCGTCAACCCGTCGGCGGTAACCATTGGTGTAGCCTGGGTAGCCAGGGTCACCGACGTGTTGTCTGAGACGATCGCTGTGGGCGTAGGAAGTCGGTCGTGCGCGAAGGGCATCCAAGCCAGCTCCGAGACTTGCGCCACCCTGACCAACACCCTTGGCGCCAATCACACTGGCCGTGGTGTCGGTATACTCGGAAGTGGCGACGCTTTCGCCTGCGATGCTCTCGGTGCCACGACCACGGTTCTTGTGACCCGCCCGGCCGTTAGACGCCGCATTGAATCCAGGGAGACCAGGCCACTGTTCGGGATTGAAGTTGGAGAACATAGGCGGGAAAGCCGTACTGAGCCCAGCACCACCAAGAGCAGAACTGTGGAGACTTGAAACATCGTCAGGGATGTACGACACCATCGAGCTGGATTCTAGATCATGATGTCTGTTCTGGCCATGATGGTGGTGTGCGTTGAAGTTGTTGCCCGCACGGCCGTTGGAGTAGTTGTGTGAGCCATAAGCAGACTGTTGAGCACGTTGCCGGAAGGTATTCTTGGGACGGCTGAATTGCAGCAACGAAGTCTGGAGATTTGTCAATGGTCCTTCAACCAAGCACTTGCGTTCCTTGAAGTGGACAAGAAGGTGGTGCCATAGATCATGCTTGGAAAGAACCTTGGGGTTACCGATGATGACAACACCATACTTGGCACGGGTAAGAGCGACATTGAGTCGGCGGGGGTCTGACATGAAACCAATGCCTTGGTTGTCGTTGGACCGAACGCATGACAAGACGATGAAATCCTTCTCACGTCCTTGGAACGCGTCGACTGACGCGACCTCCACCTCCTTGTAGGCTTCCTTCTTAAAAGTACCAGTGTTTTGCATGGTAGTCACAATGTAGCTTCGTTGGCCCTCGTACGGGGTAATAACACCGATATCACTCGGGCGCACACCAGCCTTGAAGAAGCGGGTCACAATCTTCTCGACATTGGAAGCCTCCGTTCGATTCAGGTACGAGGTACCCGAGGCGGAAATCTCTTCGTTGCCCAGATTCGACCAGAACATCATGGGCATCTCGGCAACGGGCCAAGGGAAATCGACATCCTTGCGGATTCGACTGGGAGCCGAGACACCATTCTGCAAAGATCCCTCGTAGAACATGTTGGATGGGAACTCCGAGAGACAGGGATGCATACGATACTGGATGTTAAGGCGAATGGGAGTAAAGCCAAGCCGAACCAGACGCTCGAACAGCGACTGGTTGAGGCCTGCCTTGGCAGCCTTCTTGTTCATAATGACGGGGCCCAGTTGCTTGTGGTCTCCGACAAGTACCACCTGCTTGCAACCAAGAACAAGGGGTATCATGCATTCAGGTTCGGCCGACTGGGTAGACTCGTCAATGAGAACGTTACGGAACTTCATCTTTGCAAGTCGCGGGTCTCCGGCACCAACGCAGGTGCAGCATACAACGTCAGCGTTGTTGAGGATGTCGCGTTCAGCAGCGCGAGTAAGCTGCTTGAACTTCTTCTCATCCTGACTAGACAGTTCTCCGTATTCACCTTTGAGCTGAGACAGCTTCATCAGTTCGGGATTGCTATCGAGCATACGGACCTGCTCATGAAGAGCCAGGAAGCTGACGGACGACTCTACATCCTCACGTGACTTTGCAGTCAATCGAACAACTTTGAGGCCCGTAAGATTAATGCGTTCGCAAAGTTGGTCGACGGCAACGTTCGAAGGAGCGCACACGAGAACCTGCCCATTGTCTTGCTTAGCAAGGTGGTAGATGATGGTGGCTGATGTAACCGTCTTGCCCGTGCCGGGAGGACCCTGAATGAGACTGAGAGGAGTCGAAAGAACAGCCTTAATCGCGCTAATCTGACTGCCATTAAGCTCTGGAAGACCAGGAGCACTGAACTTCTTAGGCAACGTGGTCTTCATGGGCCCAGCGGCCACCTCATGACCAAGGAGTTTGTGGAAAATGTAACCAGAGACACTATATTCGTCCACTGCGAAGTTTCTCATCGCGACTTGCATTCGATCGTACGAGGTAGCCTTCCAGACGTAGTCGGCGGAAAAGTTGTGAGTGCACTCCGTAGGCACAGATTTGTCCGTATTGGTCTTGCGCAATTCGAGCGTCACCTCGTCAGACTGGTTGTTGGGAATTTTGATGACGTATCCGACACCCTCCCAAGGAGGACGTAGCTCGCCCTTGTACTTAAGCCGCATCTCGTCGCCAACAGCCAATTTCACGTCGCCAGACTCCAGCTTGGGAAAGGTGAAGCTCGCCACGTGTTTGTAGTTGAGACCTACGTCCCATCTGACGACCAAACCATCTTCCGACTGGGCCTCCTTGAGTTTCTTGTCGTAGTCCGACTCCATCTTGACCAGAGGCCCAAAAATGTTCTGATACTGGTAGGGATCCTCGTATTTGAGAAGGACGGGAAGGGGGTCGTCGTCGATACTAGCCGCCTTCTCCAAGTCTGCAACAGTAGCATTCGCGTTTTCTTTCCACATCTCTTCGATTTTGGCAATCTGGGGAGGAGGGAGGTGTCGAGCACGGAGCTGCTCGGCATCAGTAGGCGCAGAAACGAGCCAGCTGAGGAAAGCCCGGTCTTCAATAAGAGGCTGCCATCGTGAAATATCCCAGCTCATATCCTTGGACGAAGGAGCAGCGGCGCATGGCTGACGGCATAGAAGTACGACGACGGCATCAGATCTGGCGGGAATAAAACCAAGAAGGAAGACGTTCTTGGTACCGCAATTGTAGCACTCCAGGGTAGTGTCACCGAGCGCAGATTGAGGGTGAAGCTGGACTTCTTTGTGGCGTGCTCGGACAAGGTGAGTTACAATGTGAGACGAGCTGGCATTACCTCGCGCGCTACAGAACCACTTGTTGCAGGTAAGGCACTTGACGACACAGCTTGGCGAGTGGATGCCACAGTAGGCGCAGGCGTGGGGAGGCAGTGCCTTGTCCTCTTCGGGGGTCTTGATGGCGAGGTTCTTCATAGCATCGACGGGAACGCTAGAGATGCTCTCGTTGTCATCATCGTCGAAGGCTTCGTTCTCGTTTTCGTCATCGTCATTTTGGCGCCTCGCAGCGCCTAGGCCACCTCGGCCGTTGTACTTGCCGAAGAGCAGGGCCTCATCCGGATCGATAGTGGACATGTCATCTTCGCCGGCATTGATGGTGGTCGCAGAGTTAGACACGAGGTGATTTCCTAGGTGAGTGAAGGCGTCCATGATTGTATCAGCACCGCGTTTGGCCGGTGAGATCGACAGATTCCGGACGGAAAGGGATGGTGATCGGAGGAGTAGTCCGACAGACGGCGAGCTCCTTCTGGGCGGGTGATTCTGTTGCTCAAAGACCTGGTAAGGACGGCGGCGGCGGAGTACACGAGTAGGGATGTAGTGTCGAGTCTTTTACGACCGAAGCGATCGTCCTGTTTGCTGTTCAAAGAAGTGAGACGCAAAAGGTCACATCATCATCATCATCGACGGAAAAGAGGGTACAGCGAAGAGAGGCTCTTCAGTGCAGTGCACGCGGCAGGGATAGATATGAAACCTGCCGGGTAGACGCCAGAAAAATGTTTGGATGGCGGGGGAGGTTGGCGAAAGGGAAGGATGATAAAAAGTCGGCGTTGGCGGGCTGTGGCCTGGGGTTTGGAGGGACAAAGGCGGTTTGTGTTGTGCCCGTGAGGTAAAGTTTGGGGCAGCGATAAGAATTGCGACTCCGGTGCTGCCAGGGCCAGTCGCAATTCAATTCAACCGGGGACGAACCTTTGGAGGGAATCTTTTTTGACGGTGGTACGGCAGCAACGGTGACCCGCGAGCTCAGCCCACAGGGCTGTACACACTGTACCCAATCGCCTGTAAGTACAGGTGCAGAACCACTTGGAGACCGGCTGCGCCCACTGGACGGGCAGCCGGCTACAGGGGGTTGCAGTGGGTCCCGTGTCATCGTGGGTGCAAAAACAAGGTACTACGCGTACTGTGTTGACTACTAAACGCACTGTTTCTAAACCACGATGGATTGCAAGTGGAGCTGACCTGTATGCGTCATTACGTAATGTACCTACCGGAAGTACTCATGAGCCCCGCCAAAATTTCTTGAATCGCCAGAAAAAAGTATCGACAAGCAAGCGTCGCCAATATCTGCAAATACAACCATCGATCAATCCCACGTTCCAACTACCGATTCGATTCGCAGTACCGATTATTTCCATTTTTGTATCGCAAGCTTGACTATCATACTATGATCCGAAAAAACGCCCGCGCGAGGAGAGATTTCCTCTACCGAAAGGCCATTCTCCTGCAAAATGCCGAAGTAGCTGAGCGCAGATCCAAGCTGCGCGCCGCGCTCGCCAGTGGCCGTCCCCTTGATCCCAAAATTGCGAACGACAAGACCCTTCGAAAGGATTTCCAGTATGATGAGTCAGCTCAGGATCGGACGGTGCAAGAGGAGCTTGAGTTAGACGATGAATATCAGCATCTCTCTGGTCTGGTCGACCCCCGTGTTCTCATCACAACTTCGCGAGACCCTTCGACGAGACTTCAGGGTATGTCGCCACCTGGCGCATTTATATAGACCAAAGCGGTTAATATTGGAGTAGCTTTCAGCAAGGAAATCCGGTTACTTCTCCCGACAGGCATTCGTGTAAGTGATGCTATGCTAGCCATCATGCTCCTCCCGTCGCCAGTCAGGGAGACGAGAGACTTGCTCTAGCTGGTCCGTGACTAAGATAAACCGAATCGCTGACTCTGGATCTTCAAGTTGAACCGTGGTGGTACCATTCTCCCCGACCTCGTCAAGTCAGCGCAGTCCGCCGGTCTCAGTGACATAATGGTACGCAATCAGGGGCTTCCATAGTCTCAATCTGCCTACCTACGTAGTCGGATTGCTGCTAACACAGCCAAAAGTTGTTGCACGAGCACAGAGGTCAGCCCACGGGTCTCACGATATCACATCTTCCATTTGGACCGACGGTGTCCTTCTCCCTCGTAGGTTTGAGGCCAACTTAGGGGTAATGTGATCGATGGCTGACATGGAGCAAGCACAACGTCGTGTTGCGTCACGATATCCCCAACACCATCCGAGGAACAGTTAGCGAATCTTACCCGTAAGTTCATGGGACTCTTGATTCTTTCTCCGGGTGGCATAAGCCCCTGAGCGGAAGTCGCCTCTTCCATTGTATTGCAAGCAACCGTCACTAATACTCCCAACGTTAAAGACACTTGATATTCGAAGGTAAATAATAGTCTTTGTCATATGCGTGGCTCTGGTTAACACAATGTTAGGTTTTACAACACCGCTGGGTAAACGCATCATGAAAGTCCTCCAGCACATATTCCCTCCTCGGGAGCCGATCACCAGCAGCAAGTCTGTTGGCTCCCGAGTGGTGACATTCAAAAATATTGACGACACAATCGAGGTACGACATCCAAAGTTGTCGCAATGTGTTGCGACGACTCTTGAGGTCTTTGCTGGGGAAGCCATTGCTGACTGAATCTCGGAATAGGTCCGTCATCATGTCTTTGTACAAACTGGGTAAGCCTATTTGACTACTCCAAACTTCTCTAGGCAGCTTACAGTTTGCTATCATGCAAATATCCAAGTGTTTGGTGGCTGAGAAGTTGCTATGCATACCAAAATTTTGCTTGCTAACCTGAACAGATATGACTCGGTCGAATTGAGTGAGGTTGGCCCAAGAATGTCGATGAAGCCTTTCCAAATCCGGGCCGGTCTGCTGGACCAGAAGGATGGCGATGTCGAGTGGGCTCTCACCAACTACACCCGAACAAGCCGAAAGAAGAACTATCTGTGAAAATAGTATGCGGTGACGTGTCGCTATTTCAGAGAAATATATGACCGATAATCGACAGCTGGATGGTTTCGCGGAGGTAGGCGAAATGCCAGATGATAATGAAACAGTCCCAGATGGTTTCTGCTAGGAGCTTTTCACCCTGATAACCGCCCACAGAACGGAGGACCTCGCTGGCGAGGAGTCCCAAAGCGGTTCGGTGGATCATGCTGTATCGGTCTGCGCAATCGTGGATTTCGATGCAATTGCTGCTGCTTGCGACTCTCATCGACGGATTTAGGCCAGGTCTACGAGAAAACCTTGACCATGTTCTCAAGGCGGTTCTTATACGTGCGCAGTCTGGGTTCGATGCCTATGGACCGGAGCAGAGTCTGAAAGAATGGCTCGATACTCGAACCTTTGTCGCATGGTGTATTCTTGCCGTTTCCTGTCGAGCCGAATGTACCGCAGCATAATGGGCTTCTTGAGAGACGGAGAGATCGATGGAAAGTTCGGTCTTCGATTATCTTTATTTTGTGCTGCTTCACTAGGAGGACCTGACAAAGAAGACTCTAGACAAAAGCACGTCATAAATCTATTCAGCCAACTCAGAAGACAAAAGTTGGCGTTGGTAATCTGAACCCTCAACAAGATATCAAGATCAAGTTTGTGTGTGAGACACGTGAATTCGACTCAACAGGAACGTATTTCGTCCATCCGGCAGCACAGAGAGACTTGTTGAATTCGGAGTATCACAAGTATTCGGTTTCCGGTAGTCTGCTTGCTCTCAAGACCCATGATGTGCCGTCTGCCAGATCTGCTTATTTTCAGAGCGGAGTATCATGTGACCATTTGACAATCACAGGGTCTACGACCCCTTTTCCCTCGATTGGCTCTCCAATAAAGTAGAAATAGACTCCAATTGACAGCATCTTCAGTCTTCATACGAGGACGTTGCTGACTAAGGAACTATTTATAGGCGAGCTACGCTAGATGCCGCCAATGACTTGCTGTTAGGGGAGAAACTCGGCTGCCTGGCATGCAGGCTAGGCGTTAGTTAATATGCACTGTATGAAATACTTCTCTGCTTAACTGGAGATGTCGTCCTTGGATGTACGAGTACAGATCATGTGGTGATAATCCGTACAGGTCGCCCTAACTCCTTCGTCCAAAGGTGTAAGTACCATTCTTTCAGTGATTATCCACGATGAACGAAGATGAAAAAATCGCAATCGTAGCCAGCCAACACTCTCCACAAGTTTATCCCGGTAGTATTCCGACAGCTTCTTGTTTCAAGAAACCGTCTCAAACGTGATATAAAACGGTTAGAGGGTGGGTTCATCTCGGCCATGCGTAGGGCAGGTGCAAGTGGTGCTGTCATGATCGCTGCAGATCTTGTATTTTAGGCAGGGACGACGGTACGGCAAGGTACCCACGTTAGACCGCAAAGGGCAAGACGTGAAGCAAATTACGTCGTAGCACCGGCCTAAAGTGCCCTGCAAGCCCTGCAAGTCCAGGACCTCCAGGCGGGATACGACCCGACGTCCAACCACGACGCTCTCCAAGTCTTCTGCTACCCATCACTAACTCGTCACTCCACCGAGTCCACTCCCACACAGCCACGCCTGCTTCGTAACGTCGGTCCTGGGGTTACTGATTGTTTTTTATTTCATCTGCGGATTCGCTTCTACGCACACACACATATATGAGGAGCTCTGACTTACTTGCACATAGCACTTTCATCACATAAACCAGCCAAGCTATGTCTCAAAACCCGTACCACCAGGGCCCGGACGTCGAGCAGGGTTACGGGTATGGCCAGGTCAGTGGTGATAGCCCGTAAAGACGAGGCGAGACGAGACGAGAGAGGGTCCCTTCTCTCGAATCGCATGCATCCCGTCCCCACCGGTTCCGTTCTGACGGTGGATATAGGAACATGAATTGCAGAGCTACCCCCAGCAGGCCGCCGCGCCGCAGACTCTCTCGCAGCAAGAGTTTCTCAGTCGCATTGACTTCCTCCGCAACGAGATCGGCACCTTGACCAGCAATGTCCAGACCATCGCGGGTTTACATCAGCGCTCGTTCGCCGAGGCCGACGGCGGCAGCCTGTCCACGCAGCAGCTCGAGCGTATTGTCGCCGAGACGCAGAACCTGAACGGCGGCATCCGCGACCAGCTGAGATTCCTAGCCACCGATGCCAACCGCACCACCGACGGCACGCGCGGCATCAAGGAACGCCAATTCAACACGATCAAGGCAAACTTTGAGCGCGAATTGCGCAGCTACCAGGAGGAGGAGAGCTCGTTCCGCACCCGATATCGGGAACAGATCGCTCGTCAGTACCGAATCGTGAATCCCGACGCGACCGAGGCGGAAGTCCGGGAGGCGACGGAGGCCGATTGGGGCAATGAGGGTGTCTTCCAGACGGCCGTACGCTTGTCCCATTCATTGACTATGGATACAATGGAGATGCTAACACCTCTCTGTAGCTCCGCACCAACCGCACCGGGCAGGCGTCGTCGGTCCTCGGCGCTGTCCGCGCCCGTCACAACGAGTTGCAGCGCATTGAGAAGACTCTTATGGAGCTCGCCGGCTTGTTCCAAGATCTCGCCGTGATAGTCGAGCAGCAAGAGGAACCCGTCGGACAGGCCGAGCACAACGCCGAGAATACTAACAAGTATATCGACCAGGGCAATGTGCAGGTTAAGAAAGGCATCATTAGCGCCCGGAATGCGAGAAAATGGAAGTGGTGGTGCCTGCTCATCGTTCTTCTCATCATCGGTGTGGCTGTCGGTCTTGGTGTCGGCTTAACACAAGGCACGAGAGCCGCCACGGGCAACTAAAACATGTTGTCGTTTACGGACTCTGACTACATCATGATATGACCTTGGCGGGAGAGTTGATCGCCGAATCAACCCCATCAAGGCAACAACGAATGACGGCATATACCGAAACAAACGCGCACGTTTTGAGCATCGACGATTCTCACTAGACTCGTATTATACTAATTCCTTGTTTTTTTTTTTATCATTGTTTCTCTGCGATTCATTGCGGATACGTCGACCGTCCTGCCGACACCGTGGGAGAGATGTCCTCCGATGTCTTTTCATACATACACATCACCGTGTATTTGAGTACGCTGGGCGTGTCTGTCGGACATCTCAATCTCGGCTGTAGTCGGTCTGAATGGACGGGATGAATGAAGGGAATTGAGGCAAAAAAGTGAAGACAACGTGGTTCTTCTTCCTCTTTTCTTATTTATGGTATGACGATGATTCGGTCCGGACGGGTGAGGAAATGGGTGGGCTGGACGGATCTTGAGCAGAAGGAGGATAGGGAGGGTAGGGTATGGTAGTGTGGTAATGACATAAGGTGGTAATATATATATCACTTGATACTTCATTCATCTTCTGATCTGTTCATGCCTTGATCTTGCAACTTTTGGAGATATCGTCGAGGTGGATGGCGTAAGACACCTTCGCGTGTCTTCAATATTGCCACCCCTTTTGCTTAAGGAGAGGGTCTATGTATACCGTCCCACCTTCAACTCTTAACGTCGTTCAGTAATCCAACCTCGCATAGTCCTGGTTTACCCCAGTTTAGGAGTGAGACCTCACCAAGTATCGAGTCAGTATGAACAGGCTGACCCCATTATCAACTTGATATCTGGATTCTGTCTGCCTGGATATTTCGCGCATCTTCCTACACTCAAGCCATCTATCTCATGGTGCCGCTTCCAGCTTTGGGAGAGACTACTTCCCATGCAGGATGTAAACCGTCGTGGGTCGTATTTCACCAAGCCCACGTCCTTGGTAGCTCCCGAGAAACTGTCTTGCTAAAGTTGGCTTCGACGGGATAGGGCATGAAGCATGAGGCTCATATGCTTAGTCCAAGTCTTCTTGATTGAAGCTTATTCAACCGGAACATGAACGCCTCACCTCGACTTGAACGTTGATATCATGTGAGTCTGTATTCCAACTGCTTCATATGATTGTCAATCTAACACGCTTCCTCCAACTCGTGATTGTAAGTAAATACATCTGCTTTTCTGTACCATCCAACGCTATGAAATGTAGGTGTCAACAGACAAAAACCACAGACAAACTAAAACGCTATAGAAACGCCCATAACAACAGATACGCCAAAACAACAGAAACCACCACAGCCATCCCTTATATTCGATCAAAATCTACCTCGCAACAACAAAAAAAAAAAAAAAAACCTCCGAAACAATCATATCTCATAACCCTCATCAAATCTTCGCCGGCCTCGACGTATCCATACTCGCCCGCCCCATCTGCACCGCCATACTAACCCCCGTCCCCCTTCCTCGTCCTTAACGCAACCTTCCACCTCTTCGTATCCCCCCCAAGCGGCGGGACCCCATCCCCCTCCAGCCCCAACACCTCCATCAACTCCGGAATCTCCGCATGATCCCGCGTCGTGCGCATGCGATGACACCACGTAACACACTTCTCCTCGACCCTCTCATCCTCAACACTCTCGGGGAACTTCGTCCGATCGGGCCTCGGCGACGAAATCGGCGTCTCGAGCGACCGCGAAACAGGCTCGAAGAGGAACTCGCCGCCCACCTGGCGCTGATCGCCCATCTTCATAGCCAGGCCCGAGGGCACCTGTTTCAGGCCCTGGATGATGCCGGAGACCATGGTGTGCGCGACGGATTTATGGTGCATGTAGGCCGGGCGCGGCCCCAGACTCATGGTGCGCACCATGCCGAGTTCTTGGTAGAGCCGGCAGGTCGGGTCTGCGTAGACGGGGAAGGGGCAGGATGTTTCTTGCACGTAGGTCTCGATGAGCTTGTGCGAGCCGCAGCCGATGACGGCGATGAAGGTGCTGACGGGGAGGGAGAGGAGGGAGTCCGGAGTTATGGAGGCGGAGAGGGTGCGGAGATATTCTTGGCAGTTCTGCCGGCATGTTAGGATTTGCTTTTTTTTTTTTGTGTGTGGAGGTGGTGGTTTGGAATAGGGGCAGGGGTAAGGACTTACACCGCAGAAGAAATGGCGCACGAAGATCAGGAGAACGCGGCGCGCGACATTATGCCCCGAGTACAAACTCTTAAAGGGCCGCGTGCGTCCGTCCTGGTCGAGGACGGTGTAGTTTTCGATAGCGCGCAGGTTCTGTAGTGTGGGTAGCTCGTTGTTCGTCTCGACTTCGCCGTCGAAGTCCGGGGCGTTCAGCTGGTCTTCTGTCGGCACGGGGATGGTGATGGGGTTGGGGGCGAGATAGTTCGGGGGCGGAGCGTGCTCGGAGACGGGTCGAGAGAGGGGCCGTCCCGAGCCGGATCCCGAGGCCGAGCCGGCGGAGGGGACTCGGCTGGGGGCTGCTGATGTGGCTGCAGATGCTGCTGCGGATGCTGCTGCTGCTGCTGCCGCCGCCGCGGGGTCGGCTAGGACGACTTCGCTGTAGGAGGGGGGTAGGGAGGTCTGCTCGGTGGTTGAGAGCTGACTTGATGATGTTGGCGCATTGTTGTGAGATCGTCGACGGAGGTTGAGGCCGCTTGGTCTGGATCCCCTTACGGTAGCTGACTTTCGGAGGGATATCGTGGGCATGGCTGGTGTTCTTTCTTTCTCCTTCTTCACGACTGTTATTCCGTATAGTTTCTTGAGAGTGACAGCACGAGAGATTCGACTTGAGATGAATAGATGGATTGGTTAGAATACAGATAGGTAGAATATGTAACTCGATCTCAACTTCATGAATTTATTTACTTATAGCATTAGCGGCACGGCCTCACTTTCGTACCTGCCGCTCGCTCTCTACTCCTACCGTAGCACGCCGTCCTCTCTATGGCCGGATCTCTCTCGACGACCCCACACATCCTACGTGTGCCTGAGGCGCTGAAAGGTGCTTGGTGCTGAATGGGCCCCGGAGCTAAGCAGAAGGCGGTGGATCGGTGGATCCCAGCGTTCAAAAGGACTGTTCCAGAGCGAGATCGTGCGGTACTCAGATCGGCCAATCAGGGCGCCGGACGAGCTCCGTCACAGGGCACTAAGGGCGTGCTAACGCCACCATGGGCGGCCCCAAAAGCGGCCACGTCGCCAACAGGGCCCCACTGCCAGCGGGACCTACGAGCTCCCGGCTTAATAAGTTAAAGAGGGTTAAGGGCAGCTGAGGAAAAAGAGGGCGCCGGCATCCACCCTCTGCCCACTTGGGCTCTCCGTCCATCTTTTGCCGTTTTGGGGGCTCTGTTCGTGCAAGACATCTCTGTGAAAATCGACGACTATCTCGACGGGATTCTTCTTATTCGTGAGAATTACGGATTGCTGAGGCTGTACACTAGGAGCGTGCATACGTACGTTGGTGCACGATCACCACCAATCAGAAATACCATCTGCCCTGTATCTGAAAGATTCGAACTCGCGTTTGCCTCGTTTGGGTTGAACCTCTTGAATACGAAATGCTTCCTTCGCTTGACTGGACGCCGCGACGCCGCGTCGGGACCCATTCTGACGGATTACGATAGGTACATACCTAGCAGATTATGGCTTCCCATTCATATCGAGGCGCCGGTGTCTGTCATCTTAACCGCAGAATAGGCAGCCGTATTATTCTTCACAGACCAACCATCTTGATACCTTCCTGAATGGATGATACGAGTGCCTCTTGAGCAACTGCTATTCCTGGTTAAGTCGTTGTCATCTTTGTCGTCGGCGTTTAATCCGTATCATACGAAATATTGATGTCTACAAAAATACGCGCCTCGGAAAATAACTGAAAGTACTCGTAATCCGCACATTCACATTCACTGCGCTAAAAGCTGAGGAGTTGAGAACCTGAACTGGCAAGACACAGGCTGAAGAAGAACCCGAGCTGTTGGTTGGTTCGCCGTGACTTACATTTTCTTAGCTCCGCCGGCACTTTTTTAACGACGATCCCGCGAAACCGAAACCGCAAATGCCGAGGTTAAAAAGAGCTGGTTTTCCAGACTCGGTAAAAAAGATCGTTGGGGACTAACCATTCACGCCGTCTCGCAGCTACGAAATCAATCTTGACTCTTTCCAGTGCTAGTCTTGCCGGACGTCTGGGACGGACTCAAGTCCCGGTGTTTGCCGCCAAGAAACACCGCATCCACGGTCCTTTTTTGGTTTTGCCCCTCCGTCGGCATTCATTCAGATCATGTCATGTCGTCTCGCGGCTTGGCTGGGCTGTACGGTGAATTGTTACTTGTATAAGAAGGCGGTATGCCCTTTATTATTCTGTATACATATGGGGTGTGATTCACGCCTCGCCGGATGCACCGGTAGGTGTGAGTGGGCTGTAGCCAGCTGGATTGGGGCAATCGTTGTCAGTCAGTCTGTCTGATACCGGTTGTAGCATTCCGGTGTGGTCAAGGCAAAAGGCGTGCGTGTCGGCACCCAAGCTAGCTGCCAAGCAAACCTGCTTGATTCCGTCCGTAGGTACGGAATATTCTTCCGTATGATTTGCAGACGGACGGACTGAAGACTAGCTTGAGTCTGCCGTGCAGTGATAGTTGATCGGTAGGCACTCTGTCTGTCTGTTAATCTACAACTCTTATCATGCAGCCATCCATTACATCTGCAGCAAGCAAGCGAGTAGACACTGCAGAGCAATCGATGCCTCAATCAGATCACCATCATGAGTAAACAACGTAGCAGTACGAATAGTAAATCTGTTCTCAATCTCCTCCTCTCTCCGACACCGGCACTATATAACCCATAATCCCTCTACGGATCTCATAACCACCATCACAAACCATGTCCGCGCCTAACTAACCACCACCAACCACCAAAATGCTCCTCCCCCTCCTCCTCCTCTCCCTCCCCACCCCCGTCCTCTCCGACTGCCACATCCTCAAACACGGGCTCTCCCCGGACCTAATCCTCCACGGCACCCTCCTAACCCCCTCCGGCCCCGTCCCCTCCTCAACCCTCTACATCCAATCGCACCACATAACCCACTTCGGCAACCCCTGCACCCTCGGGCCCCGAGGCCGCGACGCAACAATAATAAACTGCACAAACTCCGTGATCTCGCCCGGCTTCATCAACACGCACGAACACATCGACTACGCAACCGTCTCCCCCTTCCCCGATACCGGCGAACGCGTCTTCCAGCGACACGACTGGCGTCTCGGCCTGCGCGGCTTCACCGCGCGCATCGCGACGCCCAACGGCTCCGAGATCACGGCCACGGCATGGGGTGAACTGCGCCATCTCCTCTCGGGGACGACGGCCATCATCGGCTCCGAGATGGTTCCGGGTCTCGTGCGGAATTTGGATTATGTCGACGGGTTGGAAGCTGGTGTGTCTGGTCCCGTCGCGAAATACGACGTCTTCCCCCTCGATGATGCCCGCGGGATGCAGCGCGTGGGGGATTGCGATTATGGGCCCGACCCTGTTACGAGGGAGGTCGTGGAGGGGTATAATCGGTACGTGGGACATATCAGCGAAGGCATCGATGTCGAGGCCGCGAATGAGTTTGCGTGTCTTTCGAATGGTACTTTTGATACGATTCCGGCCCCCGGGGGCGGCGGGTTGAGTACGGATATTGTTGGGCCGAATCTTGCGCTTATACATGCGTTGGGTTTGACGGAGGCCGATATCCAGACCGTTGCGAGCAAAGAGGCGAAGATCGTGTGGAGTCCGCGGAGTAATGTTTTCTTATATGGGAAAACGATGAATGTGTCTGCGTTGCTGGAGGCGGGTATCACGGTTGCGCTGGGGACGGATTGGTTACCGTCTGGGTCGGCGACGATGGGTCGCGAGGCCGTCTGCGCGCAGTCGGTCATGAATGATAGTTATGGGATTGAGATGTCGCCCAAGACGCTTTGGGAAATGGCGACGATTAATGCGGCGAAAGTTGCTGGGTTTGAGAGTATGTTGGGCTCGCTGGAGGAAGGGAAGATTGCTGATGTTGTGGTCTTTGGGGAGTCGGACCAGGAAGATGCGGATCCGTATGCGCAGGCCATCTTTGCGCCGCAGGCGAATATCGAGCTTGTTATTCGCGGGGGTAAGGTCTTGCTTGCGGATTCTAGCATTGCGGATGTGGCGAGGGGGAAGTGTGAAGAGGTTGTGTTTGGGGAGACGACGAAGATGGTGTGTGTCGAGGATGAGTTGGGCTCTTCGTATGCGGAGTTTGAACGGGAGCTGGGCGGTGTTTATCCTGCTGTGCTGCCCGCTGTCCCCCCTGATGAACCGTCTTGTGCGCCGACAAGGTACGACGTGGTGTAGATTGATGAAGTGAAACGATTTCATAACGAATGTCTGGATTGTGAAGCTTGTAGTATGAGCCTATGAGAAAGGGGTTCACGCGTTGAAATGTACCCTTGCCCCTTTTCCCTGCTCTTTACCCTAAGGTGGAATTTATGTCTACAACACGTTCGGACGCTCATGAGTAACACATTCTTTTTGCTACCTATACTCCGTAACAATACTCATAAGGATGGTAAAATCGTATATTAATGCCCCATACCAACTCAGCGAACAATTTCTAGTTGCCACGATCCCTTCTCACTCTTACCAAATACCCTCAGTTCGAGGTATCGCTAATGAAGCGCATCTGGGAGCCCGGCACGGCACTGTCGAGCAACTTATCGAAAAGAGGTGTGCCGAGACCGGTAACGGGATCCTGTGGGTGGCAATATGTTAGTAAACGATGATGCTTCAACAAGAAACGAAACAAACAAGAAGTAGCAAGAAAAAGGGAAGAACTTACCCATCCAACAGTAGCATTCCACCCAGCACCCGGCACATTCGGTCCCGGCAAGCCCGAAAAGATATCCCGTCCATTGCAACCCTTACTGCCACCATCCACGATATCCGTCAGACCGTCTTTCGCTGCGCCGTAGAGCCAAGGGTTAAGGAATCCCAATGGCTGGAGTCCCTTGCTTAAACGGGCATTGTTGATGAGGGCAATGATAGCGGCAAATGTTGGAGCGCTGGCCGAGGTTCCGCCCACGCGGATCTGCCTGCCTTTAGATATGACAACGAAGTTGGAGCCTTGCGCCGCGACATCTGGGAATCCGCGGCCGTTTGGGTTGTACAAGCCCTCGAAGGTGTCGCCGATGCTTCGAACGTAGTCGGAGACAACTTGATCTTGGTATGAAGGGCGATCGTGGAGATCGGAAAACCCGCCTGAGCTGAATGAGACGGCACGCTCGGGCTGCACACCCACAGTTCCGCCAACTGACGTTAGATGCGGACAAGAGCCCGGGAAGGTAGCTTGGAATCGGGTGGCGTTCGTTCCATCGTTGGTCTGACATCCACTGCCGGGGCCGGTGCTGTGCCAATTCAAGTCAGAATCAAGAATTCAGGGGTAAGGAGCGTGGTGTGGTAAAGCGAGAAACTCACTCTCCTGAGCTGAACAAGACTGAGACGCCACGCGCACCAAGCTGGGCGAACATGTTGCAGACTTTCTTCGCATATTCCTTGGGAACCGACTGCTCGTCCTCTCCGTATGATGTTGTAAGAGTATGGGGAAGTTCCTCATTCGACAGACCGAGCAGGTAAGTCAAGTACTCGAGGTAGGGCTCGTTCGAGTTCTTTTGTCTAAAGTGTCAGCAATAATCGGCGAGCCTTATGTTCGAGATGCGTACATTGTTTGGGTCCGGTTGGCTAGTTATAATTGTTAGCATGTTTCTTGATATGTCAGGACTTGACTAGACTCACCTGAGATCCGGCACAAGAGGACCACGACCACCGACCTACATGAGGCCTGTTAGCAACTTGACCCCCAAATTACTTGTGCCCCTTTCCAGACTCAAGGTATAATCGATAATTGGAGAGACTGACCGAGTAGTACCTGATCTCCTGTCCAAAACCAATGGAAGCAGCGTATTGCATGTCCAAGTTCGCCTCCACATCAAGATCGAGAGTGTCGTTCTGGTTGTCTAGACCCCCATTGACCTGCACAGTCGTGAAGTTCTGGTCGATGGCGTACGGCGCAAATTTATCAAGGAAACTGTCTGGAGATATAGCATTAGGATCCTGTGCCTGTTCGAAAGCCGACAGCGACGCTTACCAAGAGCATCGTGCTTAGCATACTCCTACACAACATGCAAGATCAGCATATCTTCATCAACACAGAAACAGAACGCTCTAAGTCAACATACCTCCAAGAATCCACTGATACCAAAGAAACCGCCGACATCAGGATCAGCCTGGGCTTCACCGACGTTATATAGAGCTCGCAAACATTCGGGGGTAACGGTGCTGTTACAGAGAGTCGTATTGAGTTCTTGAGTGGGAATAACTGCGGCGTCCTCGACGAGATCAGGAAACTCGCCCTGCTCAATGACATGGATGCCCTGAGGTCGGATCTGGCCAAAGCGCGTCGTGGGCTGGATCATGGTGATGTGAGATCTGACCTCCTCTGGAACCGAATAGCTACAAGACTGGTCAGTTCCATCTTATATTTCCCACAAAGAACTCGAAGCACATAAACAAGAACATACTGCAACGTTCGAATACTCTCCTTAACCGAATTAGTATGAGAGTACACGCCAAACTCGGTGTCAAGAATTCTAGCAGCTCTGGACACAGTCGTCTTGAAATTAATCCATTCGCCATCTTCCTCAATATCACCCTCATCAACACCAACAGCGCGAAGCCAACGCAGCACAGCAGCCGTGGACTCGCCACTGGGTCGCATGAGTTCCCTCACATCCTCGCGCGACAAATGTTGTCCATACAACGCATGTTGGGGTGTCGAGACGTCGTACAATGTCTTCTCAAAGCGGTCGAGGCCGGGCTGCTCGAGGGCGATGCGCAGTTTGAGGGATTGCTCGCTCTTGGCATCTCGGAGCTTGGACCAGCCGACGGGAACAGCGGGGAGGGACTCGACTAAGACATTCTTGCTTTCGGCGACGGATTGGAGGAGTATGATGACTGCGTAGAGCAGCGATTGGGTCTTCATTTTCTTCATGAGTTGCCTCGAGGAGGTAGAGATGGGGAAGAGAGAAGATCACTCCAATTGGTGAACACAGTCACAATGAATGAGAGAGAGGTGCCAGGTAGTGACTGCCTGGATATCGCACCAGACATGTGTAAGAGGGGAAGTCGAGAAGGAGAGAGGAGGGGAAGAGAAGGAAGGTCCAAGAGAGAGACAAGACACGGGATATACCAGCCCCCTGGATAGCGAAGTCCATCTGTCTCTGCGCACGCCGAATTCGTCCCGCGCGACAATGTGTGACTTTCAGGTTGTCACAGTCTTGATTCATACAGTGACCCAAATACTGTAAAGAAATCGAGTAAATAACAAAACAAGACAGCCACGCCATGGTTGGGTCGCAAAATGGCGTCTTTCTTCTGGCCATCACTGGCCACGATAATGCACGCCAATCTAGAAAATCCAGAACATATGCATATGCGGCCCGCGATCTGCATTTGAGTAAATCGTCCTGATTGGAGAAAGGTGTCGGGGGGTTTTATTCACAGTGTTTCCCAGAAGCCTCGTCATGCTGTGATTATATTCTGTGCGAGGTGTTCCGGCTTCGTGGAGGGATGAAGAAACACTCCCACTCGACGATCTCCAGTCACGAGGGATCCGTCCTCATGGGATTCCTGCATAGCATATTAAGCATGATGTAATGCCATGAGCTGGACATCCACGCGACAGCAATGCAGACAAATCATCCGGACTTACAGGCGAGACAGGATATTGAAGAGACTGCTCTCTTCTCTGTTCACCTCACAGAATCACAAATACATCTGCGTGATTGTCGTGTTTCTTGTTTTCGCTGTTTCTCATTATGTCTTGCGATCGTGCATCGGATCACATAATATAGCACCAGAGTCTGCAGTACGCAGTATGCTGGCATTGTGCCCCTGCACCCAGCCGCGTGGACAACAAAGTACACAGATGGAAACCAGTTCGAGCTTGCCAAACTCATGTTGCGAGCCGTAATAATGAGTGATAGCCGGACAATCATATCTTCATCGATGTTCTCCTTATATTTCCGAATGAGTAATACGATCAATTCTTGAAGCCTGCGATAGTCAGTCAATGATCTATCCAACTTCAACGGAGTGACGGGCATATAAACGACAATCATCAGGAGCAAAGAATACCACATGTTGATTTGACTGTGCTGGCGCGATATTCGTCAGTTATTCTCATTGCTTGCTATGATTTTGACCAGGATAGAGATGGAGAGGAGCATCTGCTGAAGCGACCATCTATTCCATAGCCATTATTCTGTTATTAGCTACCTCAAATTCACTATCCTATCACTTTCTCAAAGGTGCACTACAAATAGCAATGACCAAGACAAGGAACTTTTGTACCCAGGCCATGAGAAGGGAAGCAGTGTCCCGGCAGGATTCAAGCCTCATCATGCCAAAAAGACGGGCGGATGCGAGAGTTGGCGCCATGAAGCAGTCTAGTGCTTCCAGTTGATCGGTATTCCGTATGCGATGACAGAATTATCGTCGAGGACAGATATTGGGACCGCGTCCGGGCTTCTAGCCAACCTTGACGTAGTTTCCTGTCGCCAAAACTGTTAGCTCATCGAGACCCAATGGAAGAGTGGGAGATCGCATGCTTACCAGGGAATTGTCCCGTCCGACCATTTATTCTTCCTGTCCACCATTCGTTCTCGTTCGGCGTTCTGGTCACGATCTCTATTACATCACCCACCCTGAAGCTCAAATCACCCTCGGCCTGTGCAGAGTAGTCATACAACGCCGTCACTGTCTCAACTTGAGGGGCAGCTAACCGGCTGGGCTTGGGCCTAGGCGGAGGTGGCTTTGGCTTTCCGGCAGCAGCTGCTGCTAAAGCTGAAGGGTTTGCATTGACCGCAGCAATCGAGTAGGGCGGCGGCGGCTGGTCGACGGAAGCTGTCGCGGCGTGTTGCACATGTTTGAATGCAGAGGGGGCAACTGGCGCGACTGGCGCTGATGATATCGGCGATGGCGTGGACACTGAGGGGCCCTGAGTGAGCAATCCAGCCGGTTCGCTGCCTCCTTCAATAGCCGCAGTCGGTTTCTGTCCATACTTCGGTGGTCGCTGCCGACCGCTGGTCTTGAAGCGCACAATCGTAAGTTTCTCCGCCTGCTCGGCTATGTCTCCGCGCTTTTGAGCAAAAGCTTCTTCGATATCGAGGTTGAGGTTGAAGTAGCCGATGTCGCACTGTTGCATCTTCTGGTGTAAGACGTAGAATATATTTAACTGCATGTAGTAGAATGACTGGAAGAGCGGCTGGATGAACTCGCGCTCCAAGGTGAACAGCTTGGGCAATTCGGCTTTCAGGAGATCGTTGAAATAGTTAAACTCCTGCGTCGATTGCTCCAACTCGCTTTCGGCCTTCCATATGGCTTTCTCGTCCTTGGCCGACTTTTCTTTCTTGTCCTGTAACTTCTTCAGGGCATTTCGGTGGCGGTCGTAGTCGAGTTGCTTGTGGTCGCGCTTGACAGCAGTCTTTCGCACAACCTTGAGTACATCGAGGAGCTCATTTGCTGGGCGAACGATGCGCGTATCGATCATTTCAAGCTCGGGGGCAATAGTCTCTTGTAAGTCTCTAACAACAGCTTCATATTCCTCACAAGCGCGGATGCCCTCGGGATTGCCCTGAACGACGAGGGAGTCGGGATCGGACATGCGGCCGGATATGGGCTTGTAGATTTCAACCATGGCCTGACTGAACTCGATCTGGTGGTTCAGCATGCCGTTAATGGCTTCGAAGTACTTCGAGCTCGAGTCGTGTAAGCGCTTCGTTTCGGCCTCGAGCTCCTGAAAACGACGTTCCGAATCGATAAAGACGGCATCTTTGGTATGCTCGCCGATGTTAAACTTGGCTCTGAGCTGTTGCGGCGCCTGTAATTCAGAGCAAAAGAAAGAATCGCCCATGTCAGCCTCTCCATTTACGGCGGCGCAACCCAAGTCACAAGGGGGCGAGGCCGACTTACGCGCACCACGCTCTTCTGAAAGCCGCGAAAGCTCATGTCTAATTCGCGAGCGACGGCGACCTTGTAAATGGCTGATCGCAATAATTGCAAGGTCCAGCTACGCAGTAGAATACTGGGCTATGCTGCTGTTATAGACTGCTACCTATGTATCCAGGCCAGTAGACAAATTTCTCTCAGTCGTAATAAATTGCCTCGGTAAGGATCGTAAGCCCGACGGCAATGCTGTCGTGTGGGGGTTCGCAGAGGGCGGCGGGGTGCCGTGGAGATATGCGAATATCAACGTAGAGAGACTAGGTAGAAGGAATGATGAGAAAAGAGCTATCGTAGAACTAAGTGCCGGAATGCAAGTGAGTATTATTCCGTATAACGCGATGCGATGCGGTGCTTGGACCGAAATGCGGGAACTCTCGGGGGGTTTGAGATTGATGGATGATCCGGATGCAGACAAAGGAATGAGGGAGAGTAGAAGATAACAAGAAGAGAGAATGAGAATGAGAATCGAATACGAGAGAGAGAGAGAGATGGGAATTCGAGTGATGACGAGGAAGGTGGCAGAGTAGTGAATACGAGTAGGCAGAAGGTAAGATGGCACGGTAGGTAAGCTGAAGGAAGTTATTTGTAGGACCAGTGGTGAGCCACTCGGCACGGAAGACGGAATGCGGATTCTAGTGATAGTGCGTTCGGAGTCGCACCTACCTCGTCGACGATGCCCTCGTGGCAGTGCTAAAAAAAAGGCGCGGGTCGCAATATCACTGCTTCCTATACTGTGGCTTGGCTGCTCAGGCTGCTCCTCTCAGGTCAGTCGCTCTTGCTCTTTGCTCTTGGTATTACGGATTAATAATGTCGGGTCTCTCTGCTGATCCCTTTTTTCGCGACAGCGAGATGTACAATGTACATGCATTAACTTACTGTACGTGCATATGCCCTTATAAACAGGTAGTAAGAGGCAATCCGCAATGCATAATAAATCAGGGGATCGGATCAGCGTGACGGTTCCGCTTGCTGTGCCGTGTGAGATGGGATGCAACTTGGATTGAGGTTGTAACCCGTAGAATTAGGTAGGGATGAGTGTACGGAGAACGGAGAACAGATGGGGGTATCGTGAGGTCTCTTCTGAAGCTCGTGCAAACCGTGGTATTTCGGCTCACTCGGAAATCGGGATTTGTCTTGAGTTGTGCTTGCCTTTCCTTGTCTCCTGGTCAGGTTGAGTAATGCAACGTCATTCTGGTCCCTGCGCACAAACAAGTCCCGGCAGTTTTATGTATGACGGCATGATACATGGTGGCAACTGTCTGCCATCTGGCCGCATTGCTCTAGCCTTATCTAAAGCCCTATCTAGTGCGCCAACCTAGAATAGGCTTAGCCGCTGCTTCGATAACACCGAGCTTCCGCGGATCTTCGGTTCTAGCTCCTCATAATTTTTAAGCATAACTGCTTGCTCCATTTTCCAAATCTCCTCCTCCCCTCTTCACAATTCCCGCCACCTTCCGTTAATTTGTTCTCTATTCCTTCAAGCATTCTACCATGGCCAATGTAGCTACAACGGCCTTGAGACGGGCATCGCGCCTTGGTCTCACACAATCGCTGTCCTTTATATCCGCGCGACAGTCGCGACCTCTAGTCCAGTCTCTCGCTGCGCCTGCGATAGCCATCTCGAGGACGTCGCGGAGGGGCTATGTGTCCGAGACAAAGAGCAACAATGCCCAGGTCGCCGTCGAATCCCCGGTCAAACTTGACAAGAAAGATTTCGTCAACGAGAAGGGCGAGATGGTCATGCCGGGCACCGCGAGTGCTCTGGATGCTGCCGGTAGTCCCGTCGCTCAGGTCCTGAAGGATGCCAAGCTCATGGACGAGGGCCAACGCCCCATCTATCTCGACATGCAGGCCACCACGCCGGTTGATCCCCGAGTACTGGATGCCATGCTGCCTTTCTTCGTCAACGTGTATGGTAACCCGCATTCGCGGACACACGCCTACGGTTGGGAGAGTGAGAAAGCCGTCGAGGACGCGCGCGAGCATGTGGCAAACTTGATCGGCGCTGACCCCAAGGAGATTATTTTCACCAGCGGCGCCACCGAGAGTAACAACATGAGTATCAAAGGTGTCGCCAGATTCTTTGGCCGCTCGGGCAAGAAGAAGCACATCATTACCAGTCAGACTGAACACAAGTGCGTTCTTGATAGCTGCCGGCATCTGCAGGATGAAGGCTTCGAGGTCACGTACTTGCCTGTTCAAAACAACGGCTTGATCAACATGGAGGAACTCGAGGCCGCCATCCGACCAGAGACCGCGCTCGTCAGTATCATGACTGTAAACAACGAGATTGGTGTCATCCAGCCCATTGAAGAGATTGGCAAGCTGTGCCGTGCCAAGAAGGTCTTCTTCCACACCGACGCTGCTCAGGCTGTCGGCAAGATTCCTCTTGACGTCAACGCCATGAACATCGACTTGATGTCCATTTCATCGCACAAGATCTACGGCCCGAAGGGTATCGGTGCCTGCTATGTCCGTCGACGACCTCGTGTTAGATTGGACCCTATCATGAGTGGTGGTGGCCAGGAGCGTGGTCTGCGAAGTGGCACCCTTGCGCCCCCGCTCGTTGTTGGATTCGGTGAAGCCTGCCGAATCGCCAAGGAAGAGATGCAAGTAAGTTTTATCCCTCGTTCCGCCTTTTTTTTTTTGCTCTCGGAGAGCCCAGCACATCCCTCGTTTATTATGATGAATCGCTTTAAACATGCATGGCTTGCTGAATTCCTTGACCGGAGTTACTTTGTTGATAAACAGCACACGCGTCTGATTTAAACGTTCTTGTCTCTCTTTTATCACATTGAAGCATTTGCAATGGACTTAGACTGACAGAATCTCGCACTAGTATGACTCGAAGTACATCAAGTCCCTCTCCGACCGCCTGCTCAACGGCCTCTTGGCTCTCGAGCACACCAGCCAGAACGGTGATGCCAAGCACTTCTACCCCGGCTGTGTCAACGTCTCTTTTGCCTACGTCGAAGGCGAATCGCTTCTCATGGCTTTGAAGGATATCGCTTTGTCATCTGGCAGTGCCTGCACTTCTGCATCGCTCGAGCCCAGTTACGTGTTGCGTGCCCTTGGTAACAGTGACGAGAGCGCCCACAGCAGTATCCGATTCGGTATCGGCCGCTTTACTACTGTGGAGGAAGTCGACTACGTGCTCAAGGCCGTGCGAGAGCGCGTCACCTTCTTGCGCGAGTTGAGTCCTCTCTGGGAACTCGTCCAGGAGGGTATTGATCTGAACACGATCGAGTGGAGCCAGCACTAAATTTCACGATCGCATCTGTTTCTTGTCTAATTGTTATTACTGATGTTGTCGACACGTGCGTGTACACAACTGTTTGAGATTTGATGAGAGGGAGTTCGGGGCGTTATACCATGGGCTAAGATGATAGGACAGGAGAAGCATCTGTGCAGGCGGGCTACATATTCACGGCGTTGAGGGTTTTGCCGTCTTCATTCTGACTACTACAACTACAATTCTCTCTACACAGACAGACGGCGTCACGGGTGACCCTGATATCTGCTCTGATTTACCCCGCAGTGACAGTCTGCTGTCTGCGTGGAACACACACACACACACGGCATGGGAGTTGGGAACGAGCATGTTGATTTGATACCAAATTATGTATAATGAGCCCTCGATGCATACCATCACAGGCATCAGCTGGACGACAACAGGCTGCTGTCTATCTAGTTCACGAACGAATTCAATGAGGCTGTAGCCACGCCTTAAAAGTTCAAAGATTGGCAAAACATTATTCCGTGTCTTCGATGAGATTCCATTCCAAGTGTTAATGTGTGTGACATGTATTTGTACCGAGTCGCCCGGAGATGTCGCGATGAGACAGACACGATGTACCTTCGGAAGTGACAGGCGGGCGTGATTGCATCCATTCGGTCTCACCATGAACCCATTGCGTTGTCAAGGCAGTTACCATCCACCTCCTTGCCGATGCATTCCGTTCCTACCTAACCTAACCGAATGGATCGCGGGGAACGTCGTGCGACGTGAGAAAGACACGTCTATGACATCATGAAGATTGAGACATTGTTTGTCTGCGCAAACGCCCACTGCGTCATCGCGATCGATCGAGAGGCTTCTTTGAGGTGCTGATGATGAGTTCCTTCCTGCGATCGATGAGATGTGACGACAAGTAAGGGAGATTGTGGTAGTTAGGGATGATGCTGTGATGGCGCGGGATCGAATATAAAAGGAGGTCTTCGCTCGTTAAGTTGAGATTGGAGAGTTATCCTACTTCACGATCATCTGAATTGAACTCGCCTACGACCAATTGACCTAGATTTTTTACTCAAGTATTACTTCTCGATCTATCAAACTATTCACCATGTCTAGCAACGACAACACCTCCACCCTCAAGTCGACCCTCGACAGCATCACCGGCGCGGCCCAGAACGCCTTTGGCCAGCTCACGGGTAGCACCTCTGATCAGGTATTCCATTCCCTCACCACCACTCCCGCCTCACCCCATTCCACTCTCTCCTCATCCCATTCCACCATCCCTCAGCTAAAAACAAACTGACAAACCCAGACCAAAGGCGAAGCCAAACAACACAAAGCCGACGCCGAATACCAAGCGTCCAAGGCAACCGCCAAGATCCCCGGCTTCACAGCCACCACGGACTCCGTGACCAAGGACCACCCGGATCGCACGACGGGCGCGTATAACCAGACCGTTGGTTCGGCAAAGGAGACGGTTGGTGGGCTTATTGGGTCTGAGGTATGTCCTTCCCTTCCTCTTTCCTCCTTCATACCACCACCCCTATCCACACAAAATACCCCTCACAAATCCACAGCTAACACCGCCACCCCCAGTCCCTAAAAGCCGCCGGCCGCACCCAAAACCAAGAAGGCCAACACCAAGAAGCCAAAGGCCAAGTGAGCGACTACGGCTCCGGACTGAGCGACCGCGTCACGGGCACCGTGGGCGGTGCCCTCGCGGGCCTCACGGGGAACAAGAAGGCCGAGGCGGATTATCGGCAGCAGCATGATGAGGGGAAGACGACGCAGCGGGGCGCGGAGCATGATATGAGGAAGAAGGCGGATGCGGAGTATGAGGCTGCGCATCCGTCGGCTTAGGGCTGTGTCTTCTCCTCTGTGAGTGTGGCGGCGAGTGAGCTGTGAGTTGGTGACTGTTTTGATACCCTTATATGCCTGAGAAATGATTTAGGGGGTTTGAGACTTTGCTGGTGCTTATGAGGAAGAGGGTGGTACATGTGGACTGGACTCCTGAGATAGCAAGACTAATAAGAAATAATTGCTTGCCGAACTCTTTAAGTGCTTTGCTCCTGAAATGGTTATGTTGGTGTTATAAGAATGCTCAATCGAGCTTCCTTTGCGAGTTCGACTGAGCAGATCAAGAGCAATAGTGTGACATACATGAGATCTACGTCTCTGGGGTCTACAACATCATCAGCTACTACAGACGGATTGTACGTGAAAGTAGCATGAGACCGGTCTTTTTGCACAATATTCTCATTTCTCCAAGTCAAACCAAGGGTATCTCCATCTACCTAGTTAGATTCCCAACGGGAACAACAACTACGCCCTCCACTCAACAAATCTCCATAGCCGTAAACTCCTCCTGCACGTCCTTCTCCTCAGGCACACCCCAAATACAAATCGTCTCCCAGAACTCCGGATTCGCAATCTTCCACGCCATAAACACATCCCTGATCCGTGCATCCCCACCCCGTCGATCCCAGCGCTCCATGACCGCATACAGACGCCTCATCTGCTCTCCGACCTTCTTCTCTTCGGGCCTGAGGTCCTTCTTCGAGCGGAGTCTGTAGTATGCGCCTACGGATTTCTTGTTAAGAAGAGGTAGGGCCAGGGAGACTTTGATGAGCTGCTCGACTGTGGATCCAGGGCTGAGATCGAGGTTTCCTATGTGCGCTGCGAGACACAGGAGGTCGTGGACATCGTGGTAGACGGACGTGAGCGTGTTGTAGGCGTCGTCGACGAGCGTGGTCCAGAGGAGAACGTCGCTCTCGTTGCTTCCGAGGTACTCTGAGATAGTCTGCTGCAGGGCCTTGGCGAGCAGATCCATGTCTTCGTCGCGGGCGACGCTGCGCCGGTCTGGGTATGGGAGACACCAAAGTCGTAGTGGGAAGGTTGATGGCAACAGTTTATCGCCTCGGTGCGCGCTCTTTTGCTCGATGAGGGCGATTAGTCCCTGAGCGAGAAGAAGAGTTGACTGGCGCCAATGCGCCCATTGTTCCTCCATCTCCTTGGTGTAATCTTCGACGCTTTTGGCTCGAGCATATCCCATGCCTGAAGGGGCCAGCAAGCTCACGAGATAGGCCCAATTCTCGGCGCGCTCTTCGTAATCATCGAGAAGCACCGAGGCTTGGCTGAGGACTGCGTTAACGAGATGGGTCGTCGGCGTGGCCTTCTCAACGGGCGATCGGATCAAGCCACAGAGCTTGTCGATTTCCTTGCGCCAATCCTCGGGTGATAGCTCGCCGAAGATGGACAGCCAATGTTTTACATTGGCGTCATTTCGCAGATCCACGTCGTCTTGCAGTGACTCGTTGAGTTCTTTGATGGCGGTGGGTGTCTTCATAATCTGAAGCACGAACTGATTGTACTCATCGACAGTGGCAGGCGGTAAGAGATGTCCTAGGTCTTCCAGAAGAGTGTCCCAAATTTCCCGCGTGATGGGTACGTGGGCCAGAATATCTGCATTCAACGTTGGCTTGTATTTGGCGAGGAAGAGGGAAAACCACCTCGAGTGTTGCTCCTGTGAGTGACGCAGGGTTGGCAGCACCAGACGTGAGAAAAGCTCGACCCTAATCTTTTCGAGGTTTGGAAAGCTTCCGTTGATGCATACGTCCAGAACCGCTTGAAATAGGGGCGGAACATCGGTGCTGTCAGACACATCAATTAATTTGCCCTTTTCTGCCGCTTCTGCCCAGTCCTTTGCACGGACTGGCCGGCGCTCGTTCAGACTTCCAGCGATGAAGACCACCTTATCCAGAGTGCTGAGTAGCTTGTCAATGAGCGGGTTGGCCCTCCATTGATCGCTGTTATCGTCCAAAATGGCGTTCAACATGCTGAATAGACTGTTTACAGTAGCGAGGCGAACATCTCTATGCGTCGCAGACTGGAACAGCACCGTGAGGATCTCGATTGCACACTCAGAACCGACTAAGTCAGTGCCATTGAGGAGCTGTGCCAGATACTTGACAGTAGTCACCTTGATCAGAGACTGTGGCGGAGCGTGTTTGGGGGCTTCTTCCTCGCCCACCTTCACGAATGACTGCTCGTCCAGTCTCTCCTCGACGGCAGCAGCAAAAGACAGAAGCATATTTTTCGTAGCTTCGGCTGGCAGGTTTCTCAAATAATCGATTGAGAGAAATCTCCTATGCCAACCGCTGGCTTGCGGATCCTCGAAGATTGCCCTGCGTATCACGTTCTGAGCAAGCAGGGGTGTATCGCGCTGGGCAAGATCTGATACCACCACATAAGTCATGTTTCTCATCTCAGAAGCAATGGTGTCCTGATCACTGTTGCGGTCTTTCTGCTTTCGCCAACTATCAGAATAATCGAGCAATACTTCGGCAGCGGTAATGGATGAAGGACCGGAAAGTCCCTGGACCAGCTGGCAGATGGAATCCTTGACTTCGTTCAGAAATTCAGAACCAATAATAGAGACCAAATCGACGGTTCCTGCCCAGATGGCATTGAACAGATCCATCTCCAATTCGGGACACTGACGCGTAAATTTCTTGAAGCGGGAGACGCGCTCCTTATATACGGCGCCGTAAGTAGGGCTCAAGTCGCGCCAGCAATAGTCGTTAGGCCCAGATTTCCCTGTGGATGACAATCGCGCTTCATGGAAGCTTCTCAAGATGCCGTTGGCCATCTCGAGTCGTTCTCTGATTACCTTCAGGTTGGTTCCCTCTGATGGCGACAAGGGAATACCCGAGAGCACGGCCAGACTCTCCGGGGCTTGTAGGATGCTGTCCGAATATAGCGACTGTATCGTAGAAGCCTCATTCACGAAACGACGCATCCACAGTGCTGTTTTGGCGTAAGCATCAAGGCTACCTGTTACTATCGAGTAGCATAGCGCAGCCTTTGCGAAAAGCGCTCGACTCTGTTGATCATGCGAAGTGGCCGCCTTCTGTCGGAGTATGTCAATCTCCTCAAGGGCTCTCTGTTGAGCATCGGCATCATCGTTCTGATATGAAACTAGCAGCAGTTCGACGTTGAAATTCGGTCGCGGCTCGCCGCGCATAAAGTAAATGGAAGAGCCACGAGGTTCTCGGAGGAAGTTATAGTTAGGATTGACCTTATACAAGTTCTTCAAGAACAGGATCGCATGTTCTCTCGGAAGCTTCGCAAATAAGTCTAAGGTCCACTCCTGATTTGCCAAGTCCTTGTAGTTGGACGATGTCTCGATGTCGATGCCTTTTTGGAGAACGTGTTGGCAGTATAAGCGTAGTAATCGCCAACGCAACTCTGCGCTGAGGTTCGACCGCGGTAGCTCATTGTTTGTTGTGGAATGACCATTATTGCTGGCTTTGTCCGCAGATCGCCGACGCATATCTGGGCCGAGCTTCGCAACACGCAGTAGGCCGCTGATTGTCGCGGAATAACCATTGGGGATGCTGTCCGCAGATCCACCAAGTCCCTGGCGAAGGCACATGACAAGTAAGTGCTCGTACTGATCAGGGGCATCCTTCCATCGAGCAGCGATCACGGGTAGGGCATCTTTAGAACCACGCAGCCCTAAATGTATGCCTTGTGTCAACAGTTCTTCATGCTGGTGGGAATGTCTTTTCCAAAGATTGAAAATTGCCGTCCACAACCAGTCTGACTCAGGGGAGAGGTTGCCTTTGGCCTTGAGCTCGATCAACTGCAAGCCCAACTTGATCAAGGGGGTCTCATCTGCTGAGCGCTTTTTTTTTTTGAGTCGGTCATAGATAGACATCAGCACCCTCAACTCATTTATGCCAGATGGCCAGCGTTGGGACGTGCAACTGGAAGTGACGCGGGCTTGGAGAAGCTCGAGGGAGAACTCCATAGACGCTGACATGTTGGGTTGAGTACCTGGAACGGGAGGCTTCCGATAAATCAATTCCCTAAAACAAGAGGAAATCTCGAACTCGGAAACCTGTGGTCCATCGTGAATCAAATAGTTGGCCAGACGTCTCTTCAGCATATTGGCATGAGGAAGCAGCACGTGAGACACATTGAGTTCTTGGAAGAGCGGGTTTGACTTGTCTTGAGCATCAAGGACGGCTTCGACAAAGTCGGACGAGCATCCGCTGAGCATACGGCCGTAGAATTTCTGAAGCGGGCGCCGGTCGTGAGTGCGCAGCTTGGTCGAAGGATAGTGCTTGGGTAAAAGGGCCTGGACCAATTCCTCAACAGCCTTCTCTCGGTCACTTGACTTTCCACCTCGGCGACTGGAATATCTGATGGCATTGCACAAAGCCTTGACCTCTCTTACAGAGGCTGACGATAACAGACGAAGGACACCCGGTACACCTCCGGCCTCCTTCCAGACCTGCTGCCATTTGACTGGATGGGCCATGACCCTGCCGAATTGCCGAATCGCACGCATGCGGCGCGTGATGTCAATATCATCGTGCCAGGTCTGGGCCCAGCCAGAGAATTGATGTTGTTGCATGGCAATGACGACGTGGCTCGCTGGAGAAGCGAGATTCCGAGACGGTCAATACGAGATGAGCCGATATGAGGGAGGGGAGACAATGAGATGGACTAAAGCTCATAGGTGAGGATGAAGCAGCGCTGGACATGGACTTCTTATATACCTCACGTCTGTCGGCGCCTGGCTGTTAAGTCTTAGACATGTGAAAAGTTATCGTGCTTACATGGTACAGCCTAGACAAGGTCAAAGAAGCTCCTTCATTGGTCAGTCGGAGCTGTAACGGGACTCAAGACGTGTCCATTCCGCACAAGAGAGAATGTATGTAAGACGGTCCGTTCGGTGGATCATCGTGAATTTCGTGCCATGGACATCGACACGGTGGAATTCCATCTTGAGTATTACCACGTCCAGTCTTTCTTCATCACCAAGTCGAAGATAGATAGGAGGTATGTGTCTATGAATCACCTACCGCCCGACGAGCTAGGCATTGCCATTGCTACCAAATGTTGGTCGTGGGCCTTGGCATTCGTCGTCCTCGTACTCGTGCCGCCTGGCCATCATCATTCTTTTGCTTTTGCAGCACTCATCGACTCATTGATAGCAGACTGTAGCCGATGCACATATCGGTACCTCGCCTCTTCTGGCTTCCTGTTACGATACAGAAGAACCAAAAAGTGGTGCTTGGAGACTTTCGGTAGTGACTCACCGGAGAGATCGTGATTACTTACCGTAGGTCGAGACCGGTAGGGGCTGTGCCGGATCAGGCATTCCGTAGGCCTACAGATTACTTCGTAGAAAAAACGGGTTACCTTCCCAAATCTCAAGGAAATGAAGAAATTCTCCAAGGACACGGTGTGATGAGTCTTAGGCCGGAGAACCTGGGCGTTTGAGGTTACTGCGGGACATTTAAGAGGTACGGATCACGGGTTACCGATACGGATTATTTCGTACTTTACGGAATACGGAATAGTCCGTACGGACTAGATACGGAACTCTTTCTCTTACGTGCATGCTAGGTGCGGATAAACACATACGCTACTGGTGCACTAGACCGGTCTTAGTATAGCGTCATGAAGGTGACGATGCTTCTGGCGACTGGTGAGCATGGCCCTTCCTCTACAATCGTAACATCTTCTCTCTACAACGACATCATCACCCTATGCCTTAGCTTTCTTCTCCTATCTCCTTGACTACCTTAAGGCTACAAACCGGTCACTGGCCAATCACAAAAGTAACGAGTACAAGTGACGACTCACAGTTACTTTGGGCTCTTAATGAATTGGCTGGTGATCGAGGTCCAAGTCAGGTTTCGTTTTGGTAGAGGTGGAGCCAGTGACCAATTTGTAGCCTTAAGGTAGTCAAGGAGATAGGAAGTAATCGCCAGGGGAGACTTCTTCAGGTAACTTCTTTGTATAATGGCGATTGAGTCCTTGTCCAGCTGTCACCACCCAACAGAGCGTCGATTCGGCGACTTCTCAAAGAGGCCTGGCTGTTGGAGATCGTCGTGCTTCTAGGGAATAGATGCAGATGCAGGTGCCTTGAAGATTTCAGCTCAAACCGTACGGCTGGATTGATGACCATTTTTTTTTTTATTTTCTTTCACATCATGTCTCAGCCTCAGTGCTGCTGTTGACCAATTCAATATCCAATCTGAGAAGAGCTTGGTTGACAATAAGGCGATCATGTCGCCCTGTGCTTTGATACTGAGCTTTTCTTTTCTTTTTACTTGCCATGTGTATGGATGATGCAAAACCACTCAACCCGCTCGCTCCCTTGGCATCAGCTGCTAATACTGCAGGAATTCTGAACCATGCTATCGCCTGCAGATGCTATTCCGTATTAGAGACCGTGGTCGTGCGAATGGGCATACGAATGGATGAACCCTCAGGATTTACCCAATCCGGAGAGACTCTTATCAGTTCTATTTCCGGCCGAAGTCTTCATAGAGACAAACATATCCCATGAATCATGGTTGATATTATTTCTTACAAGCGACTCTTCTTTCTGACGATTAGCTGAACGCATTGTCAGATATAAACGGGGCCAGCATGCCATTCCCCGGTCTCATGTTGTCGCATTCTTCAAGAAAGAAATGTTCACGTTCGAGAACTCCCTTATCATTGACTCGCGCCCAGGGTCGGCCTCACGGATGACTACCCTGAAGCTCGTCACGTCTTGTCTTATTTCAATCCGGTGAGGCGGCACGGCGACTTGTTGGATCGCTCAGGAGTGTACAGAGACTCTGAGGTCAAATCAGGCATTTTCTCCCGCGTTGTATCTCAACACAACACAAAATCCGCCGGCCAACCACCAATCAGTACCGCACGAATATATATCCTCGCTGTCTCGGTCGTTACATTGGTCAACCCAATTTATCTCCGTGCAACCCTGGAGAGTGCGCCGGGCATCATGACGTGTTGGGGCAGATCATTCGTTTGCGACGACCCCATGCCTTTTAGCCTCATTGCAGGGTTCTATCCAAAGCCGAAGTTGCATTGTTTTTCTGCCCGTCATCCGCCTATCATCAGCCAGACGAACCCTGGCCCGCCTCGTTAATATAAAGCTGTCAGCCGGAGCAGAGCATTATCTCATTCGTGTCGCTTCCGCAGTGAGGTTGTTATGCGGTGCGACAGGCGAGAATACAGGTTGACAAACTTTTCTCCTTCAGATCTGCCAGACATTAAAGGTAGTCAGACTGTCAGTCAATCCATTAGCACCAAGTCGACCATGGCGAAGAAAGTATCCTTTATGAAGATGCGCATTGCGATTGCTGGTACCGGTGGCCTGGCGGCTTTGCTGGCTCAGGAATTATCCAAAAACGCTCACGCCGTGATTGTGTTTTCAAGAGTGGTAAATGCCATGGATGATTTCTCAGCCGATGAAGAAAGTATTACTGACTTCGAGCAGAATCATCCTGAATTCGAATCCAACTACAAGTGTCAAGTTGCCGTGGTTGACTATCATAATCCTGAGACCCTATGTTGTTTCCTGCAAGGAGTCGACTTGGTGATATCGACGATTGCCGGGGTGGAGCAGCTGAATCTGATCGACGCTGCAAGGAGAGCGCGAGTACGCACGTTCGTGCCATCGGAGTTCGAAGGCTCCCTGAGCCACAGACCACTGCCTCGAGACGACCCCTTCGACAACTGCTGCTCGACTGCGCTGGCGCAACTGCAGCGTTGGTCGACATCCAAAACTTATCGGATGCGATACACCGTGTTCTCCTGCGGCATCTTTTACGAGCGTTTTGCTCCAGGAGGTCTTCGCAGTTACAATATGGGTGCTACTTGTCGCTTTCCCAAGCAAGGCGACTTTTTAATCGATATCGGGCGTGGCACGGCAGAATTGCCTGCCACGAATGTTCAAGGCCATCATATCAGTCTCACTCTGACCTCTGCTTGCGACGTAGCACGCTTTGTGGCTGCGGCAATCGAACTCGGCATCGAAAACTGGCCACTTGAATTCAAGATGCGTGGAGCGCGTACAACACCCCAGAGACTCGTACGGCATTGTAGTGAAGTCAGAAAAGGTATGCGATTTGCTAACCCCCTCTCCTCTATACTCTTTTTTAAAGACCCTAATGCAGTCATCAGTCCAGTTCAACGTGGTCAATAGGCCATATGCCGAAATCATGGCCTGGCTCGACTACTACCGCCGGGCCAACAATGAGAAGAGGTGGTTTGCAATGCAGCATCTCGCGCAGACAGCGAAAGGCCGATATACTATGGGCCATGCCAATCTCAACGAGCTCGTAGACGTTGAGCCCATAGGATTTAGAACATGGCTGGAAGAAGTATGGGGTCCTGATAAGTAGGCGCCGGTGGCTAAAGGATGTTGATTCTTTTTCTCCCATCGCTACGAGTACATAAGTCTTGGCCCCTTTAATCCGTACAATCCTCATTCTAGGCTCAAGATGTAGGATTTTTTCATCCCAAGCCGAGTAAATTGGAATTATCGCAACCAACTGCCTAAAGCACTCCCCGATAATCACTCACGCTCTATAGGAAAGAAAGGGATGAGATGAGATGAGCTTACGTCGCAGTGTCACGCTGACTCGTCCATCCATAAGGCTCCCTTCGATTGCGAGCCTGCATATGCATGCATGCATGCGTGCGTTTCCCACGTCTACTATCTTTTCCCTTTGTTTCCTAGGCAAAAGCAAGGCATTTCCAACGGAAAATATTATTACTACTGGTCGAATATCACATTGGGATGATGCATTTAAGGCAGGTTAGGTCTCTGGATAATCACACTGGAGATCGGGATTATATGGAGCCGAAACTAAGGAGATGTTGCCCCTTTCTGATATGACTCCAAGGTCTACGGAATAAGAGTCGCATTGCGTGATCTCATGTACTTATGTAGAACTGGGCTCTACTGGGAATCTATTACTACCTACTCCAATATCATTACTACCCGTGGATTATTGCTGTGTGTGTGGTTTAAATGGAATACAGGTTTTACACATATGAGTTTCTGATTCGTTGGCTTTTCCTTATTTTCGCGGTGTTTCTCCCCGTTCTGCGATCTAATGTCAAGATATGTTGGCGAGTAAAAGGAGTCATTAATGTACGGTTGTATCTTCATTTTCGATCTTTACGTTACGAAGTCCCTTACAATCGGAGTAGAGATTTACAGTCAACCAAATTCATATATCATATCGCGACCATCTGCTTCATACACCAGACCCTTAGTCCGTCTCCTTTCACACCACCATCCCTATCACTCTTCCGCATCCAACTCATCCCCAAACTCATCAACAATCCAAATACAAAACCGCTCCCACTCCACCGCCCACTCCCTCAAATACAACGCCTTCTTCCCACTCCCCAGACTCGCCTCGCGCACATCCCGATCCCACTGCTCCTGACTCTGGTCCTCGAACGCGGCCCACCGAATCGAGTTCTCAGCCAGCGATCCCAGACCCGCGAGACCCAGGTTCTCCCAGCCCTGCAACGCCTGCCAGAAATCATGCGTACAGCTCCATTTGCCCTGGCCGAGGACCCCCGGTCCATCGTTGGCGAGACAGCAGGGGACGCCGCGCGCGAGGAGGGCGGGTAAGGGGTGGCTCATGACGGAGCTGCAGAGACGGAGGACCTCGTTGGAGATGGGGCAGCTCTCGACGAGGATGCGTTTTTCTTTGACGAGGTCGATGAGGAGGGGGTGTTTGTAGAGACTGAAGCCGTGGCCGATGCGGCGCGTGCCGAGGAGGATGGCGTCGAAGAGGTTGTGGTCGGTTTCGGAGCCGGAGCCGAGACATTCGCCGGCGTGGAAGAAGAAGGGGATGTCGATGTTTTCGTCGGCGCATTGTTTGCGGAACCACATGATTTCGGGCAGAAGGTCGTGGTGGGTGCGTCCGAGGTCTTCCTGGGCGACTAGGTCGTAGCCGGCGATGAGATGCGGGTGTGTCAGTTTCGTCGTGATGCAGTTGTCCATGTCCTGGATGATGGCGCGGGTTCCCTTGGACCGGATGGAGGCCCAGATGATGCGGATGCCCCAGAAACCGTGGCCTTCCTCGGTGGCTTGGAACTTTTTGACTTCGTCGTCTAGCACGTTCATCACGGCAGTATAGTCGCCCTCGGGCACCTCGCTGCCTTCACGGTAGTAGTTGAGCGTCCACGAGAAGCGGATCTCGGCGTAGTTGAGGCCATCTTCTTTCAGGAGCGAGAGTAGACGACGCAGAAAGCGTCGGTAGATGGGCTCGTAGTGAATTATGCCCGCGATGACTTCGTAGCAGGAGGCTATGATCGAAGTGAAGTTAGTAGAGTTGACTTACGACAACCCCTTTTTCAGCTACTTCACTTCTCGGGAGACAACTTACAAAATTTCCTCCAAATGTGGTCGACGCCGTGATGCTGCTGAACAGCTTCAGTGAGTAGAATGGTCGTCCGACCATACAACCACTTCAGGAATCCCTTCCTGCCACCATCGGGGAACGCATCTGCAGCCTGGGTAAGCAGGATCGGGGTATTAGGCACGTATGACTCCGTCCAGATATCCCCCTCCGTCCGCGCCGTCTTGAAGAAGCGGAACGTTGGCACGGCCTTCTCCAAACCAGCCTGGTCACTCATCGGCTTGTTAGCAAGGATATGCATGCCGGGCGTCTCCAGGAGCACGGCGAAGACAAAGTCAAAGTCGATCATGCCGTCGAGGTGGGAGTGCAGGAGCGCGCCCTTGGGCATGCGGCGCACGATGCGCCAGAGCTGGGTGGACTCGGCGAGGTCCTTGGCGAGCGAGAACATCATGCCCGGGTAGACGGTCATGTTGTCGGCGAGTTGCTGCGCGAGAGACTCTTCGAGTTGCGGGGTCCAGACGGTGCGCTGCTCCCTTTTGCGGATGCGGTCGACGATGGCGCAGGCGCGTTTTGCGATGGGGGAGAGGGCTTGTCTGAAGGAGGCGTCTGTGTGATTGTTAGTATATGTTTCTGATCTGGAAAAGGGGATGATATGTGATCGGACTAACCACTGCGCTGCTTGTTCTCATGAGCGATGAGGGCATCGCGGCCGTCGTGGAATTTCTGCACAGTTGGGTCGTTCTTCGGAGGGATGGTCTGCGAGATCTCCGCCCACTCCTCCTCGGTGAAGCCTAGCGATCTAGAAGTCATGGCTTGATGCTTTGGTCTGTGATGCTACAGACTGTAGTAAGTAATTGAAGTGGTGAGGTCGTAAACTTGGAGGAGATGATTGTATTAGTTACTAGCGGGTGTGATAAACGGGAAGAAAGAAGTGATGTCGTAGCTTCGATTTCTTTATAATACGAGAACAGAGATATTAAGACCGAGAGTAGTAGTCGCACCTCGTGTATACCTTCCCCTATGGCAATTCTCGGCGTTCCTGGCAACGAATGATTCGAGGCGAGTGTGAGGTGGTATAAGTGAGTGAAGCCTGTCGAGGTGAGACAATCGCAAGGTTGCCTGCACGCAATGCAACCCCGCTATATTAATATCCTTCTTACTGCTTGTTCTACGAGTAGGTAATTGTTCGGGAGATCTGATGTAATCCGGCAATCAGTCACTAACAGCAATATACACTGAGCATATATGGTGGATGAGAGCAGAGTGGTATTGCGATGGCCGTTGACTCATTTCTGTAGACCGGACTCTCACATGGTCGATCTTACTGAGTTAGGACTTGAGTGGCTTCTTGGTGCTTGGGATGAATTGGAAGGTATAGACGAGACTCGTTTATTCAAATGATGATATCCGGGAACTGGATGCTATTCAACATGAATGGCAAGACATACGGATACGATGGTATTGGTGTTCTCATGAATTCAATGAGGATCTCGGAGGTTCAGGTGGATGTATCCGTACAGTTCACCTGGAATGATAACCTCTTTCTGGCTGTATTCTTTTCGTATGAATCTCGGACTAAGACGGCTCTAATGAACAATAAAAAGCATGATATCTCTCGAATTCATAAGAAATACGAATGAGTCGGGTGTAAGTGAGAGGTTTGGATGAGCTGCCTTACAACCTTGGTGAAAAGCAAGGTCTCCCTGAATTCAGCGCAAGAAAGGTGACGTAACCGTGCTATAGGCCTGCTATTATAGGCGCTATCTTATCTTATCTGTCTCCATTGAACGCGCCGCGGAGACCTGACGTCTGAGCATCCATCCATCCCACTTCACCTCCCATTCTACCTACTCACACTTACACCAACATCCTTACCGTCGGTCCATCGACCCGAATTCGCCATGTCTAGAAAGCAGGTGAAGGGAGAGTACATTGAGACGGTAATTCTCTCCCCACCAACTACACGAGTGCCAAACATTATCTAACCCTCCTCGTCCAGGACACCGGTAACAAGGTGGCCCGCAAAGCTGTCCTAGTCGGCACCCAGCACATCATGCTCGGCGGTAAAACCGTCATCCAAGCCGACGCCATGATCCGCGGCGATCTCGCACGTACACAGTCCTCGTCTTCGGCCCCGGGGGCTCCGGGAAGTAATACCGCTGTGGCGATCGGGCGGTATTGTTTCCTGAGCAAGGGGTGTTGTTTGCGGCCGCCGGGACGGATGTATAAGGGGTTCGTAACCCATTCCTATATAGAAGGTGGTTGTGTCTTTTGCTGATATATTGTGAATTATAGGTCCTTCACCTACCTCCCCCTCCGCCTAGGCGACCACGTCTTCGTCGGCGAAGGCACCGTCATCCAAGCCGCCACGATCGGCAGCCACGTCTACATCGGCCGGAACGTCGTGGTCGGCGAGTTCGCCATCGTAAAGGATTACGTGCGCATCCTGGACGGGTCGATCGTTGCACCGAACATGGTTATTCCGAGCTTCAGTATTGTCGCGGGCCAGCCGGCGCGTGTGGTGGGGGAGATCCCTGAGGGCGCCCATGAGGACTTTGAGCTTAGGGAGCTGTATAAGTCTGTTGGGAATAATCCTCAGCCGTTGCCTGTGTGAGGGGGGTGTGGTGGATCGAACCGACATACGACGGGATTGTCGATACATGCGATTACGAACAACACGCCAAGGTTGGAGCTTCGATAACTACGCTGATATACGATATCCTGACCTGATACGATTCTCAATGACCAAGGGATATGACAGTCATGGCTGTTTTTCTCAGGACGAGGTTATGAACATGGCCTGCAAGGGGCTTTACGACGAAACGACGAGAGAGAGTGAACTAAAGATATGGTCGGGTCACCAGACTTCAGAACTCACCACGCACCCAAGTCACCGAACGAGAGCGACAGGACGATGGTGATGAAAGCATCATTAAACAATAAGATATCAATCAACCTTATAAACAGGTTGGCTGTGTCCCATGTAACACAGCTTGTCTAAGCAAAAAATGGGAAAGATATCCGACCGACCTGCTGGGTAAACGAAGTCCCAGACTTTCGCCCCGCCCCTTTTTCCAGAAACCCAAGGCTCACAAAAGCAGAAAGAGACCCTTTTCAATCCAAAAGTCCGAAAACGCCAAAAATGCCAAATCAACCGAGATTGTGTCCTTTTCTTTTCCATCCCACTCAACCCAAGTTTCCATCGTCTAGTAAAACCAGTACATGGCCGAGTACTGCATGCTCTGCGTCACGCCGGCCTTCTGGCACACCACAGGGTCACCTCCCGCCGTCAAGACTCGATACACCTTGTCACCGTTATAGTCGGCAAGGTAGAGCCAATCGACGGCACCCTCATTCGTCAAGCCCTTATCTGCCTTGTCTGGCGCCGGGATCCCCTGCATTTTCTGCACCTCCAGCGTCTCGGCACCGTCACCGTCACCAATTGAGAACGTAGGAATGCCGGCACTGTTGAAGAAGTGGTGACCGAGGAATTGCACGTTCCTGTGCACGCCGGGGATGTAGAGTGATGCGGGCGGCGGGAATGGCGATGTCGGGTCCTCTTCGATGGGCTGGCTTGTCGTCCGCAGTACGCTACTCGTCAATGTGTCCCAGGCATCTTGTGAGAGCGCATTTTCGCCCGAGCCGGGGTATAGTTTCGTTATCTCGTATAAGACCGCAAGGGCACCGGCTGCGGCGGGCAGGGATCCAGCAGCGATACATGTGTAGTTTTGCACGCCGTGGCCTACGGCTATATGCTTGACTGTTGTGTTGGGTGTTGGGAGGGACTTGGGGCCTGGGATATATTAGCTTATGAGAATTGGCCTCTTATGATCGAGGGAACATACCGCCGGTGCTGGGCAGCACGTATGTAACACCTGTCGAGCCATACGGCTTGGGAGGATCTGGGCCGCGGATTGTGCAGTGCCGACGTAAGGGATTGGCGGTTGTGGTTGTGGCCAGTACGGATAGGAAGACGAATATACTCGGAAGATGCATCTTCTATTGTCTCTTTATCTCTCCTCTTATGTTGTTTTGAAGTTGTCTCTCTCTTATATCGTGCCGTTCTTTTTCCTTGGCGTCGTGAGTTCCGTCACGTTACTTGAAAAAAGGAACGAAATATCCAGCAGGTGTTTATATATGAACCAAGACGAGAGGGAAACAAAATCAAGTCGGGAAACCCACCCGTCTTATAACCAAACCAAATCCACCACAAAATCCCGCCGTCACACGACGGGTGGTGACAAGGACATGGCCTCGGGAAGGGAAACGAGACTCGGGACGGGATTTCCATCCAGCTAAGGCAGCAAGCCTCCTGTCTCGCCTCTTCTTTCTTTTGAGCGGCCGTTTGGAAGGCGGCCGTGGGCGCTTAGGAGGTGTGTGCCACATTGAGATACATTGGATTACATCTATGTCTACCTTTACAATGGGGGGTTTATCTGTATGGAACGAAGTACTGGTCAGATGGGATACGACGTACCAGGGATGCAGGGCTGTCTGCGTCTTCCGAGCCGAGATTTGAGTGAGAAGTGCGCTGCTGAAGAAATATGTATGCGGGTGAGGATCCAATCAGAACGGGAGGGTAAATGATGGAGGGGCTGGGTTTGTTTATGGGTGTTTATTTCCTTTTCTCTTTCCCGAGTATGTACGAGATGGTAATGGATATCCGTTGACTCGTACGGACGTGTGGGTATGGCGTTGTTCGAGGATGATTGTGTTTCTCTACTCCTAGTATTCATGTTACGAGAGAGAGAGAGTAGATCTACGATACGGAATACATGATGGGTTCTTCACTGCGACTGCTACGTAGTGTCGATCTCATACCCAGGGAGCCCTGCCAGCCCGGCTGCCGAAACGGGCTTCTCGACCAGCGCGCGGCGATCTCAGGGTCCAGCCCACCCTGCATCGTAGGCTACCTACGGATACTCTAGTACGGTTGCTTGCAGGGTTCGGGTCTGATAAGATGGTGATGGCGTTTTTAGGTTGCTTCTCGTTTTGCTCGCGTTGGTGAATACTGTCGAGATTATGGTGGTGATTGATGACGATGATGAGGAATTGGTGTATGTAAGTGAAATGTGTAGGTGGCAGGAGACTCGACCTGCATCATGCTGTATGATACGGATGTCCTTCCCTCCGTACGAACAGACGGACAACATATGTAAGTATGTACATATGTAAACTGCGGTTCGCTAGCCGATGCCCGTCTAGAGTAGGGCGGCGGTCATCTCGTGCTGCACGTTGCTCTCTGTGGTTCTTACTGGTTGGGAGGGAGGAGATGGTCATTGGTAGGAATTGATGTTCGTTCTTCATTAGTGATGGATCTCTGGTTGTGGCGAATGGACAACGGACTCATACCTACTTGAGAGATCGTATTGATCTTTGATTGATTGTTTATTGATGAGACAAGCTGAGATATCTCAACGAAGAAGACAGTCATCTCTCAATTCAACTCTCGTCAACAGACATCCTAAGAATCAACTCGCGAATTCCTCCGACTCCAACTGGAAAAGTACGCAGGCCGAAGTTTGGGTCCCGTATGTATGACCCCAGCCACTGGCGACCACTTTACCGCCTGTCGGCGTTCTACGGGACAAGTCATTGATTGACATGGTTGCTGCTGCTGCGGTGTAACTGACCTACATACAAGCGTGACTTACAAGGGGAATGAAGGGTTTGATAAGGTGCTTTGGTTTGCATTAGTTTCGGGAGAGGTTATGCCATGTTAATTGTATGGGGAGAGAGGATGCATGAGACTTTCGAGATGATATCTGATCGGTTGTCGGTTGGCAGGGTTATGAGAACTTGGACGAGATATCAAGCTGACATGTTCAATAAGATACAGAGCCGATAGTATTAACAAGTAAACAAATCACATCCGACAGATCCAGCACAGTGATATCGTCTGAGCTCGGGCCGATCCCGAGTCGTGAAACCGGTCGTCCGGATCCTCGTCGGAACAGGAGATCCGTCTTCACACAAGCACAGCTTCTAATATTTCATCATCGTTGCTTAACATGAACCCGCAGCGTGGCACGAACAATCAGTCACTGACAAGTTGGCCATGTGCTCGCCACGACCGCTGCAGGTTCTCCGCTCGATGAAACCAGCTGATTCTCTCGAGTCTTCCCTGTCGACTACTCTACCTGGGAGAGCTAGTCACCGGTGCCCAGATTCACCCCGCTCATCTCGATGCGGAGTTCCTCTGAGAGATCCAATCATCTAATCCTTCTTACGTTCTTTCAGCTCATATATGCCGGCAGTCGAAACGAAAGAATGGTGATCCCAGTCCTGAGATTGGTCAGTTAATCCCGTCAGGGACGGCATTGGGTCTTTAATTCGGTCTCGTGACCAATTACGGATCTGAAGGGATGGGAATGTGAATATGACTTGTCGGTTTCGCCCTTGATGCAGGTCCGAACTGTGTATGTTGGTTTACATGGTTAAGCCTGTAGGGACTTACCTGGTTGTCCTCTGGCTTGCTTCTGCTTTCTCGCATTTACTCTCGGTATCCGTCGGTATCTACCAGCCGGCCAAGTGAGAACGAAAGCAAGGAGTTAAGGGCACCAATTCGACTCCCTCCCTAGATGCAGCCACGGCTACCCACAGCCGAGGCGAGACAGGCATCATCCCGGTGTGTCGCTCCACAACGTGGCCAATCATGGGAATTGGCAATTCGATCCCAGGGCGCTTAACGTGAGGCCTGCATCCTGGAAACAAAGAAAGCCACCAGGTAGGAGTTAAGGTGTCGTAGACGGATGCCTGCTTTGCGCCTCCTTTGTAATTTGTTTCTGTTTCTCGGTGTCAGTGGGTTATGGACTCACCTTGGCTGTGATGGGTGTTTCGTGGTGAGACTGAAGGGTTTATGAGACTCAGCTGGACCGTGGATGTAAAACATGTTCTGTTTTGAGAGTCCTGAACTTCTGTCAACAAGATATTCAGCTTCGCGAAGAGTTGCTCGTCGCGTAAACGAATTTAGCTGAACACGAACAATCTCTCCCTTGGTGAGATCGCGAGACTAAATGGTGAGGCAACCGATATCTACAGACAGAGTCGCAATGGCAGTCTTGATGCGCAGGGTCAGCCAAGACCGGGGAATACCGCGTTGGAGAGTCGGAGTTGGATCGTCTGCTCCTAATTTCCGAATGATGCCTCTCGGTTCGCGTCTTGATCGTCTCCAACTCCGAGACCCTAGTTTGGAAAGCAGATTTTACCTCCAGTTGTTACCTTGACTTGGCATGACCGATGTTGAAGTGGTAATGATAAGTTGATTGAATGACTGTAGGGCTCATAGGTGTTGACGGCTATGATAAATTCTGTGAGAAAGTGATAGTTAAGAGCCACCACGATATAGCTGAGAGAAAGATTCGGCAACACTGATTCCTAACTTACTGGCTGAGCATGAGATCTTCATCCAAGATTTTGTATATTCAAACCACCGTATAGGGATTTATCCGTCTGAGGCAGGCTTCCCGGGTAGGTCAACACTCAGCAGACTTATCCTCCCTGTATAGTCGCTCTCCGACGATACGACGACCTCGCCCCGTATCCCGTCTAACCCTCGCCCTCTCCAACTCGCCAGGCAAATCAACATTCCATATCCACTGCATCCGACTCTCTATTCCTCTCAAGCGCATCCATATCATCCCCCTCAAGCTCATGATGGTACAATTCCCTAGCTTCCCGACTCATCTTGCGTCCGGGGTCTCCTGACTCCATCATACGCTTTGAAGACCTTATCGAGGCCCTCGGCGGTTTTCGCTTCGGCGATGAGGTTCGACAGGATATAACCAATCCTCGATCCCAACCCCAGCACCAGTGACCTGATGCGGCGTGCTCGCGTGCGCGGCGTCGCCGACGAGACAGATATGTGGTTTGGTCACGTACTACGTCGGCGCGGGGGATGTTCGAAAGCCCAGAGATCATGCTGTTCTATCGACGCAACGAGTGCCTTAGCCGTGTCTCCCAACTTCTAAAATCAGCCTCGAGTTCGTCCTTGGATACTGGGCGACCCATTCAGGGGCTGTCTATTTCTCCTTGGATGTAAAGGGATGACTATTACCGTCAGCAAGATATATCAAAGGGATGAGAAAGACAAACCATTCGTCGTCCTCCCATCAATAGGAAACGTCAATATATGTCCATGATACCCAAATATAAACTGACTAAGTACTCATCGCCTTTTCTTCGCCCAGATCGCGATCGCTTTGCTCAGGGGTATCAGGACCCTGTATACGCATTTTCCAGAGACCACAGCATCATACTTCTTGCCGAGGAGAGTCCGTCTTGTGCGCGATTTGATCCCGTCGCAGCCTAGAACGGCTGCATGTCGTGCCGTCGTGCTGTCCGCGAAATACAGTACCGCGCCCTGGGAGTCTGGGGCTGTCGAGATATAGACGAGTCGTTGTCCGAAGCGCGCTACGAGGGTGGGATGAGTCGTACCAATTCATCCAGGAGATACGCACTATGCACCGGTCCCACGCCTCCCTCAAGACCGGTAGACTAGGTAGACAGAGAAAAGACTCTCGCGACTTTGTGTCCAGGGCGTCCCTTAAACGTAAATGTCCCGTCGGGTCCAGCCTGCGCTTATATCATATACTCACACTCATCCACGTCCGGAGTCGATTGTGGTGTTGGACACCGGTAGTACGCTTCGAGTAGCAGGGGCGAGATCAGACTCATGGCGCGGACGGTGTTCGGTCCGAGTCTGATGCCTGCGTCTATCTCGCCGAATTGGGAGGCTGCTTCGTAGACGGGTATGGGATATTGTGTTGTAGGAGGGCGTTGGCGAGGGTGAGGCCTGTGATGCCGCCGCCGACTAGGATGAGGTTGAAAGGAACGGTGGTGGTCATGGTTGGAGAGGAAGTCGGCGGCGAAGATGGCTGGAGACATTGGGAGTTGACCGTGGTGGGTAAGGGGTATTTAGATAGCTACCATCGAGAGAGTTGTGATAGATCGTTGTTCTTGGCATGAAGCACGACGAGTAAGTGAGATACGGGGTTCCACTACCTTGCCCAGATCGTCAAAGGCTTAAGTCAAGGTTTGGAGTTATCACTCTTCGTTATCGATGTTGTCTCATCTGCAGATGGGAAGATATGTCACCGACATTTCTGGTCCTACGACAAAACCACCGATTATTCTCTTTCTCTCCTGCATCTCAGTAAAGGGTCCATACGGCGCCAGCGAGGTCAAACGGAACAACACCGTTTGATACGGTCAGAGCTACTCCACAGTGGATAGACTCCGAGTAAATCACTCGGCGTGAACACTCGGAGCAAATATCTTATATTTATTTTCTCTACGAATATATCTCAGGGGGAGGAGTCAGAGACGCAAAACTCATACTAATATGTGGAGAGCTTCGGACATATCACCCGTTAACGGTTAACCCACGAATTAGTTGAAACAACAACTGACTCCCAGCAGAAAAAGACAAGAATATGCATAGCTGCTAATCAAGAATAGGGTATGCGGATATCTAATCATGGAGAATAATGAGAAGTATCGAGAAATGTCCGAGAGAGGAGTCTCTGAGTCAGGGTGTCGTGCTCCACGCCTGGCCACCGGGATACGGGCTCGGCAGATCGTGTCTTCTCCTTTGCCGTTACGGCTCTTTGTTTGCTCGTGCTCGGAAGTTTTTTCGCCTCGAGGGGAGAGAGGTACGCTGGACGATGTACTCCGTACACGTGGTAAAGACCTTACGGTCTGGTTGATCTCGTGACATTCCGCCAACGACTCCCGTATCAGCCACGAGATATCCCTTCACTTCCTTTCTCCAGAGTTTAGATGTCGACTGCCATCACGATAGCGTTAAAACACAGATCCCCCAACAGACTCCCTCTTCACGCTCTCCCGTGAACAAACTAGCATATAAGCCCTCTACATAGACAAAACATCTGAAAATCATACAACAATCACTACCCAGCAAATATAATACCCGGCACAACTCACGGAGCCTTCGACCATCATCCACGACCAACGATCCAGAACGACCTCATCCCCATAACCCTCTTCACCTCATCCCCAGCATCTTCCGTAACAAAGCCCCTTTCCCTCCCCTCGAGGTCTCGGCCCACGACCCAACAAAGCCAACAAAGTAACCACGAACAAAACCCCAATCCTCATCTGAGCAACGTCCAGACATCCACAAAGGAGAGTAGATAGATAGAATAAGGAGACCTACAGGAGAGAAAAAGCACTAAGTATAGTAACCCCGAGGACGCGCGAAACCTGAAACAAAAAAACACGAGACAAAAGCGTGGAGCGCGTGTGTCGGGCGTCAAAGACTGCGACGACAAGGACTGACTGTATGTCCTCCGTAGAAGCCGTGCCGTAGCCGTAGCCATAGCCGTACCGTAGACCCCGTCTCACGGGTATATAAACCCCCTACCTCATCCCTCCATCCCACTTCCTCCTCCCAACACAAGCACACAAACAAACCACACATACTTGCCGGTCAAGAACTACCACACAAACCCCAAACCATAAACAACTTCTAAAAAACAAACCCCAAAAAACCAAAATCAAAATGAACAACTACGCTCGCCTCCGCAAGTCCGCCCCCGCCCCCAAGCAAAAGGGCGGCCTCTTCGACATGCACGACGGCATGGGCAGCCAGCTGCCCGAGAACGCGCACCCGGGCGCCTGCACTCTCATGTAAACCACCCATTTACACGGTTTACTTCCTCTCGTCTCGATACCAGTCTACTCCTACGTCTCATACAGAGTACACGGTAGAGACGACAGGGTTGCATGAAGGGACGGAATAACGGGATGATGGAATGAGTCGATGAGGGGACGAGAGGTCCCAGGGATTGCATTTAATCTGCCCTTGTTTTTCTTTATTTTCATGTATATCTTGATCTTGTATAGAACACTCTTCCTTGCTTTATTGTTATTATACACAACACAGTATTATCCCCCACATGGTCGTCGCTCTACCTAGTTTCCCTACGATATATCGTGTTGCTCGTGAAACTTGTCCATTGCCCACTTCGTGTTAGAAGAAAGAATCATACTGCAAACAGTCACATACGTATGTCACAAAGAACCTCAGGCAAGGACAACATTCGTTCTCTGGTATTATTTTGCTCATTGTCTAATTTCTTTTTCTTCTGTCGATCGAACCGACCAACACATGTAAAACTTCCAGCCCATACTTACAAAGGTACAACATCCTGATTATGCTACTCGTACTCGTCGCCAACTCGGGGACCCAGAGTCTAAACCTCCCCAGATTGACATCAAGATTGGCTCACAATGTTTAGTATCCATATACGGAGGTCTTCCTGCGACCAGATCACCGTATGCAGATTCGTCATGGCTGCAACACTCATTCGTAAACCAAATCGGCAACCCTTCGTTTTCTCTATTCAACTTGGTGACTAGGTAACCAGCCAGCCAGTATGCCTCGCACAGGCGCATCGATTCCACCATTCGCAAGATATCATAGATGGTTTCTTATCGTCTGCCAGCATCCAATCCGGCGTGAAGATCCCCTTCGAGACCACCAACCTGGTTCATATACTCCTGTGGCCGGGGGTCCTCGGCTCTCCACTGGTTGGCGCTTTCGGGCATGGGTACTTGACCGGGCTGAGTGGGCTGGATACCAGGAACCTGCGAAGCGGCGTTGGGGTCGGTCCGGACATGTTGTCTGAAGCGGAAAACTTCATCCATGATCATCTTGCGCATGTCGCCCACGTCGTCGATGACCTCGAAGTCGAAGTTGAAGGTAGTGGGACAATCAGGCTCATCTGAGGCGTCGTGCCAGATCTGGAGGTAAGGGTGCTCGAGCGCGCGCTCGACAGTGATACGCGAAGAGGGGTCGAACGCCAGCATCTGGTCAAGTAGGCTGAGCGCATCGGGGTTGGCATTCGGGAATAACGTCGGGAATGGCTTCTTAGCCATGAAAGGCAAGTTTCGGACGTATTCCTGAGCACGTGACGAACCAATGCGGCACAGAGTCTCCTCGTTCGGCGTTCCTAGAATATGCAGGATCTGGTTCAATTGGTCGACATAGTCACGGCCCTTGAAGAAAGGCCGGCCGCCGAGGAGTTCGGCAAGAATGCATCCCACGGACCAGACGTCGACTACGTCATGTGTTAGTCTAGCCGCTACCACGACGATGAAGCCTCGGATGAAGAGATCCTCGGGACTCGGTCAAACTCACTAGCTTTGGTGTAGCTCTGGAAGCTCAACATGATTTCTGGCGCGCGGTACCATCGCGTAGCCACGTACTCCGTCATGTAACCCGCGTTCTCTTCTGGGTCGACCGAAAATCCACGCGCGAGACCGAAATCGCAGATCTTCAGCTCACAATCGGCATTGACGAGGAGATTGCCCGGTTTCAGATCACGGTGGAGGACGTTGGCCGAATGGATGTACTTGAGACCGCAGAGAATCTGGTAAATGAAGGATTGGAAGTGCGCGTCAGTAAGGGGTTGGCCGGAGCGGATAATGGCAGCCAAGTCGCATTCCATCAACTCTGCAGCAGACGTCAGTTTTCAAGATGCTCGTATATATCTCAGCCGGCGCATACGCACCCTCGTAGAGGTAAGTCTCGTTGAAGTTGTCGGGGCGCGGAATGTCCATGTCATAGAGGCAAGTAATCTATTGAGTGAAGCCTGATTAGTCTGAATCCCGAGGGCCAACAGTGGCCAGCTAGAGAAGTCCCTGGGGTAAGGTGATTTCGGGTCCTTACGTTGCGGTGGCCGCGGAAGTGCTGCAGCAGCTTGATCTCGCGCAGGGCGCGCTTGGCAAGAATCTTTTTGCTAAAAACATTCGTAACCTTCTTGATCGCAATACCTTCATTTGTCTGGTTGTTCACGGCAGCGCTGTATTAACCCAGTTATGTCAGTCTCGACCAATCGCAAGCTTCCCAGAGTCGAGGCCGATAGAGGCGGCATACCAGACAATACCATAAGCACCCTGTCCCAGCTCCTTGGTGACGGTGTACCGTTCGTCGACAATGAAGTCTTGGTTGAAGACCTTGAAGACTTTGCGCCCTTGCAAGTCGGCCATTGTGAACGGTTTCTGGCGTGTAAAGAATAGGAGTCGTCCGAGTGAATGAGGGTCGGTGCCAGACGAGGATCGGGGTTGCGAGTCGAGGCTCGAGTCCTTTGAATCTTAACTCAGGAGAGAATGGTGTAGGAAGTGGCACCAGAAAAGAATATAAGACTCGAAGTCGAATGGCTATGTAGACAGGTGAGAATGACCTTCTTGTCAGCGGGAGGACACTTGGTCTAAGTCGTAACAACGATGGGGCCACAGGCGACAACCGAAGTCAAGGCAGCAAGAGAAGAGAAAGAGAGATGGTGATCAGCAGTTTAAGTAGCGCAGGTGGGAGAGTATATTTGGAAGTCGGCGACCAGAAAGGTGGTAGCTAATATAGACCGACTGGGCTGTGGAGGGGAGGCAAGGTGTGTATGTGTGTGTGTGCGTGATGCGAAATATTTATGGATGGGCTCAGGCTGTGATGGCGTGGAAAAGGCTTTGTCCAGGAGTGGAGGGCTGGTGTCACGCTGGACTGTCAAGATTATGTACGTTATGTACGTTGGTAGGACCAGGCCTTGGTGGATTATGGGGATGGGGACAGAAGACGTTCTGGAGATCCTCGAGGGTAGAAGTAGGTACGGAGAGAGAGAGACAACAGACTCGAGATATTCGAGCTGTTTTTGCTTTTTTTTTTTTCTTGGAGCGATCTAGGGTGGACACTCGGCAATGCGGCGTGAAATGACATGCAGAAACAAAGAGGCAGCAGGGAAGAGGTCGCAGATTGGGCGTTGCGAGCGAGCAAAAAGAGATAGAAAAGGAACGAAGTTGGAGATCGCGGCGCGAGGAGGGGGTCCATCGACATGGAGGGGTTCTAGCGTAGGTACGGATCCGTACGAGTACCTCACTATCTACAGTGCTACCCAATCGGGTAAGTGAATCAATCCTTTGTCCTCGGCTTAGCGTCTCGAGTCTGCCTGTCTCGCCTGCTGCCAGGTGCCTGAGGTACCTGGATTACGGGATAAAACAGTAATCAATCCACAGACGGTAAGATAGATGGCTCTGAGCGCAGTGCCAGCAGCGTCGATGCGGTAATACAGCGCGCTAGAGGCAACGACGGCCTGCGAAGCGTTGAATAATACAATACGGGCTACCTAATCCGCAGGCACGGCCAAGAAGAGACTTCGGTACCTGAGTAGTGCACCTTCTTCCCACTTCCCACTTGCTCCCACCTTGCTAGTCATCCGTCGAGCGCAAAGCATGCTGCGTCTCCCCTGTAATCCATCGTACTTCGTACAGCCCAGGGAGCACCTCTCCCCCCCACAGCTCTGCAGCGCTCCTCGCGTCATTGGCCCGTTTACAGGCATTCCCCACTGTTCCAGCTTTCCCCTTGCACAGCCCTGGCCCCCACTCCTGATTACACGGCATAGATGCATACACTAGCCACGCTGCTACCTATTTATACCGTAGAACATAGCCGCCGATGCTAATTGTCAACAACGTGATTGGCTCCATCCAGATTGTCGTCACTCTTCCCCTTGCTCTCGAGGAAGAGACGTAACGCTCATCCAACATTCGACTGTAATTACGGACTACCAACAGATCCGGGGCGCTTCAAACACTCATATTGAGAATGAATAATACTGTGATACCGCTCGGGATGCCTGCGCAAGGGATCACGGATTACGCAGTCCTTGTCGGTTCCTCGATAAATGGATGGTTAAACTCTTACCGTGCCTGGCAGGGCCCGATGCGACCCGGCGGGACGGAACGAGTTTCCGACGGCGCACGGCCAAAAAGATGAAACTCCAATGTGACTGAGAGCCGGGAGTTAAAACCTGAGGCTTGGCTGAGGCTGGTTCAGTCGCGGTTGGTTTCTGAGATCCTTACGTAAGTATCCCATGGAGTCTTGTTCGCCTAATAAAAGGTGCGGATGTGTAGGAAGTCGACGAAGAGGCGAGTTGCTACTTAAGGACGGGATATAAATAGGAACATACATAGCCCTTCCGTTCTTCAGCAAAGACACCCAAAGCCATGGCGTCAACTCTTCAGGTCCTATTTTGCGGTTGGTCGAATTCATTAGCGCCGAAGAGGAGGCTAATATAAAACGTCCTCCGGCGGAGTCCGGCCTCCCGTGGGTAATCCGTATCCCGTGCGAAAATACCCGGGCTTCTTCACCGAATTGAATAATCCCTCGCTCGCTAGCTACATAGATGTCTTCGAGTCAGTAAGCCAGGAACTACACTCGCTAACATCTACCTAGCGTGCGCGTGATCGCCTACCGGTACCTACCTACGGATTAGGTAGTCCACGGAAGGGTGTGGCATGTCGTTGTGCCTCATGGCTTGGAGCGAGATCGTTCTAATCATATCTGATGAGAATAGCCTCTCCTTCCATAGATAGTACCTAGTCCGTCCCGGGTGGCTATGTGACGTGGGCTTCGCTTGCGATCTGGTGATCAAGGTGGTGATCATGAATAGAAATCCGGTCATGCCATAGTCATGTTTACGGTCCAAACCTCCCATCCATTATCTTACAGCGTTTTGTTGCGAGTCTGTGCGGATTTAGGTCGGAATGAGACGCCAGACTCGGACTCTTCGTAACGACATCTGCTTTTTGCTTTGGACGACTGTTCTCTTGGCACGCTAGGAGCCGCAGAACGCGGTCGCAGGGCAAAAAGTTCCCTCTTTCGTGTTCCATTCGTATAGCATGGTAATTCATCGCGGCACCTAGGTACGTACGTAGGTACTAGATCCGGAGATTTTGGCTGTTTTTGGTTAAGAATCGTATGCGCCGCGTTTAAAAGCGCAAGAACTAACGCTGCCGCACGGGATTCTCGTGTCAGTCGTTGGCGTCTGGCTCCATAAGTGCCAGTTTATTACATCGGTTCCTCATAACTCTGATGTTTACAGGTAATCATGATTAATACCGCAAAGACTCGTCGAGAAACTGTCCTAACTTTGCTAAGCATGATGAGTTTATTCGCCGCCATCAAACAGATGAATGATCAGCAACGAGGAGGCAAGCCGGACGGGTTGATGTTCATAAGCGGCAAACAGTGAGAGAGATATACCGCATTCCGGCATATTCGGACAGAAGCATACTCACCGTACTATGGGACAGGCTAGTATCTAGTCATTATTCATGAATCAAGCCTGCAATGAACCTTGACGGCCTAGCTGAGTCCTCGGCATCGGAGGACTCTGGCGTATAAGAACTATCCACGCCAAGCATCCACATGTGACTGCACGTGGTGTTACGAACTTCTCATACTGAGCATCAGCTTGTCGACTTTGGCACGTCGGGAAAGGTATCTGCCAAGAAGTTCTCCGAGAATCTCCGACACTGCTCGTAAGCCTTCTCGAAGGCACCTCCCGAGATATAATAGGGGTCCTGGATGGTCTCTTTGCGGCCGGTACCGGAGAACTCGCCGAACAGCATGATTTTCGCCTTGTCGTCGGACTTTTTCCTGCTACTCCATCTCTGGATGTCACTCAGGTTACTGTTATCCATGGCAAAGATGTAGTCAAACTTCTTGAAGTCACTGTCGTGGAGCTACCGACGTATCTTGCATCAGTCATATCGTCTCTGTGTGGCTTTGGCTTTGCGAAAAACTAACCCGGCGAGCAGCGTGCTGATAGTTTGTAATTCCATGGCTTCTGAGAGTTGCCATAGTTCGATCGTCGGGATCATCGCCAACATGGTAACCACCTGGCAAGACACAAGAAAGAGAGCACGTTAGGTATTCAAACAATCAAGAGCAGAAAGCTAGCATTGGGATGGTGGATCTGCGAGACATACCTGTTCCGCAGGAATCCACCGTCCCGATGCGGTCATAAAATGGCGAAGAAGGGTCCTTGACGATGGATCGGAATACGCCTTCGGCCATTGTCGAGCGGCAGATATTGCCCAAACAAACGAAGAGAACGGATATCTTGTCCTCCGCGGACTTCTGCGCGCCTGTCGTACCCGCCATGACGATACTATGAAGGATGAGTAGACTATATGGATAGTCAACTCTCAAGACCTGACTTGCAGTGTTAACAGATAGCCCAAGGTAAGCAGGAACTATAACTCACTCTGCCTTTTAGATAAGTATCGTACGAAGCAGGATGTTGATGAAGCAGTCAACAGTCCCCGCTATCTGTTTGTAGTTCAAACCAGCGCGGTTTCCCTGCGGCTAGTGGTGGCTGACACGGTGCCGTATGAAACTGGGTTTCGTTTTCCAGCCGTAAAATTTACGGATACATAGCCCGACTTGAACGGATAACTTGTGGAGTGAGTCAGCTGACGGCAGCTGAGGTAATGCGTCGCGATTACTTGCGTAGACTCGCAAGTCCGGCAAATACCTATATCTTTTTCAATTCTGCTCAACAGACTCTGTTGAACAGAGTCGAGCTACTGCACCCAACCGTTCAAAGGTTTTACTCGTACATCCTGAATACTTTTTGTCTAATTGACAGTGCCAGTTCATCCGGACTGCATGTTGTGAAACGGTGATTAGGTATTAGTATCACTGCAACAAAGAGGTACGGACATTGTACGGAATCATAGCAGCGAAAACCCGTTGCAGACTGTCTCTCCATGAAATCAGCTCATAGTTGGCCCGGCATTGACCCTCCACGACTTATCGAAACGATGATGAGTGTCGCCCAATTGATATGCAGACACAGTCGCGCAGAAGCTGACGGCCTGAGGCACAAAGACAGACAATTGGTTGATGCTATAACAACCCGATAGCACTTCAATTAAACCAGAGGAAGTTCGGTAAGCGCCGATTCGTAATGCCTCTGATTCAAACACATGAATGGTCGTCAGATATAAAAGACTATCAATGGTGACAGGACGCCACAAAAGTTCCGAGGGGACATGATAGGCCGGACGAGTAAACTGGTCAGCAACGAGTTATGGCGACCGATTGTCCTTACAAGTAAGATACGAGTACGGAATAATCCGTACGGATTGCACCGTGGGGCACCGGCAGACCTCAACGACGCAGGCGTTGGCGGAGATATTCCGTGCCTGCTTAACCAGAAATGACGCGACAAGTTACAACTGAGATCTTTCTGCAGCGATTTCCGCGACGGAATTGATCCATCTGGTGTTCCGTACAGTACTGATGGTCTTGCACACTTTGTGACTGGCACCGTATTGACCTGTGACCAGCATGAAGTGTCGTCACAGAATCGTTCCGTCCCACATCGACCGTAACATTCAGGTTCTCTCTCTGTGACCGATGACTGCGCCACAATATCAGTGATCAAGCCACGTGCTTAGGTAACCCGGACTGACATGGAATTCCAAGTGTCTCCGACATGAGACGAGAAAGTTTCACCGGCATCAACTCGTGAGAATCATTCTCTTGGCATTCATTCGGTGTTATAACATATTTCCATGCTGATCTACGTTCCTGGATCGTTCTAGGTTTCATATTCATCATCGTCGACCCCTGACTATCTTATCTACGGATCAGATTCATCTCCTTTGTCCGCGCCTGAGACGATGCCAAACAACCGGGTTACCCAGGCGACCGGCATGACCATGCACTCTCATCGTCCCTAGTCGATCCCGACTCTCCGTTTCTTCTTAATCATCGAATTCCTATCTGGGGGTCCTAATCATCAGTGACTTGGAGACCCTGAATCACAAGCTGCACAATCATGACATACCATGGACTATTATTAGGCAGGCGTGCATTCACTGTGATCTTGAGCGTGTTCTTTTCCCGCTCTGCATATCCGAGAAGCGGCATTGATATATCTCTCACAGTCTTGAGAAGGACTACATGTATAGTCCCTGTTGCTCTGATGGCTCCAACACATCAACCGGAAATGATTCATATGAAAGATCATTGCCCAGCGATCCCAGCCCTACTTCAGGGGTTCTGAACATGTCTATCCTTACTCTTCCAGGATTCATGGAAGCATTTCAGATGACATCCGCCGCCACGATCAGACACGGGTTGACTCAGGAGTCGGGGTAGTTTTGTCTGTATGCATATATGAAAGTCAATCCGCCCGCCTTTGGTATGCACCCCTCCGGATGGCGAGTGATTGCGTTTTCTTCTTTTCACAATTATCCCGTCTGCACGCGCATTCTCTCCTCTCCTCGATTATTCAGGCCTAGTCTCCGGTCCTTAAATGTGAGGTCAAGTGAAATGGTCTGTTGAATTGTTCTGCAAATCATTTTCCTCTTTATTCCGTAGTTTCTTCCCCGCCTACTCATCATGCGTCCCCCATCGGGCACAGTTGCTCTAACCGCCGCCCTCACAGCGGCGGTCTCGGTCTTGGCCTTACCTCAAGATACCGCAGAGTCATCAGACGGATCGTTCTCCGTATCTCAGGTTGAAAACCCCAATTTCCAAGCTCATGGCCCTTCACAGATGGCCAAGTCATTATCCAAATACGGGGCCTCACTTCCGGAAGGCTTAGCACAGACCGTAGCGCAGCTGGACGCTTCCCGTCTCGCTGCCCGGGACTCAGGCAGTGCCAATGCGGTCCCCGAAACAGGCGATATCCAATACATAACACCCGTGCAGATCGGTTCACCCCCGCAGACCCTCAACCTAGACCTCGACACAGGCTCCGCCGACTTGTGGGTTTTCAGCACCTTCACGCCGTCCCAATCAGTCGGAGGACAGACACTATACGATCCTATCAGGAGTTTCTCCTCCAAGAAGGTGTCTGGCGCAGACTGGCAGGTCTACTACGGTGATTCGAGCTCTTCTAGCGGCATCGTGTATCATGATACCGTTGCCATAGGCAATGTTACAGTAGAGGGCCAAGCAGTCGAGGTTGCTACGAAGGTCTCGCCGCAGTTCACGAGAGATGGTAATAGTGATGGCTTGGTTGGCCTCGCTTTCTCAACGTTGAACACGATTCAGCCTAAAAAGGAGCACACTTGGTTCGAAAATGCTGCGAAGACTCTTGACAAGCCCCTATGGACCGCCGACCTGAAGTATCACCAAGGCAAGTAGACCCCCTATCCCCATTTTCATCGAACCCATGTTCTAACACCCACACAGCTGGCAGCTACGAATTCGGCACAATAGACAAATCCAAATACACCGGCTCCATCACCTACGTAAACGTCAACTCCAAATCCGGATTCTGGATGTTCGGCCTCTCAGGCTTCGGCATCGGCACGGGAGATTTTCAGGAATACGCCTTCTCGGGTATCGCCGATACAGGCACAACCCTCGTCTTGCTTCCCTCGCCCGTCGTCAAAGCCTACTACGCCGCCGTGCCACACGCCCATTTCGACGAGTCGCAGGGAGGCTACGTCTTCCCCTGCACTTCCACCCTGCCGGATTTCACGCTCGGCGCTGGCGAGGCTAGGATCGTCATCCCGGGCCAATACATCAATTACGCCGTGACGAACATCTCCGGTAAATGTTTTGGCGGTATCCAGCCGAATGAGGATGTTGAGTTTTCGATTATTGGTGATGTTGCGCTTAAGGCTGCGTTTGTGGTCTTTGATGTCTCGAATGGGTCTCCGAGACTTGGTTGGGCTTCTAAGAAGATTGCGTAGAGGTTGTACTAGATGCTCGGGTCTTACTTGATGGTATCCTCTGGTACCTCTTTCTATTTTGCCAAGACGTTTTACGATACTCGATCGATATCAGAGACAACAGAGGGTCAAACCATCGCGACCTCGAAGGGAAACCGAAATTCGCCCATCATCCTCAACTATCTATCTCCTTAATCCGAGGAGACTCATGTCACCAGCTCCTTATCCAGGACGATATCACACCCCTTGACAAACTCCTTTTTTTGTTCGAATCCCTATCCTTGACCTCCCCAAACCAAGGAAACAGCACACCCTCTTGGTAATCTTTAATTAATATGTAGAATTCCCACGCAAGTGTGTCAAGTTAATGTTCCGTATCCCCTACTTTCCCCTCAAAAGTTCCAGCAAGATGTTTCTCCCCGGTCCCCTGGTTCGGCGTTCAGGTAACAACAGAGTTCCTTGCTACGACAGTCAGGACTCGTGTGTTTCGGCTTAGCCCTTCAGAATTAAGATGAATAATTAATAAATAATGCTCCACGTACTACAACAAGTCTCCTAACATGTTCTACCTATATTATATTAAAGTCGGTCTGTAGAAAACCAGATCCACGCCGCAGTCACTTATTCCCTACTCACCCCTATCATAATACATTTTCCAATTCGATACCGCAGGCAGCTACCTCTCCTCAACACATTACACCCCCATCTCAAGCGCATATCATTCTCCCCAAGCTGGCCCTCAAATTACCTCCTTCGAGTCCCACGACGGGGAGATACGATATCCCAACTCATCACCATCCTCCCTACGGCCTAACTCTTAAAACCCAATCTCATCGTAGTCCCACGACGTTACGCCCCTCACCAACTCCCCCCCCCTCCTCTCAAACTCTCTACCTACCCTCAAACCCTCTCCCCTCACGCGATCCCACATACAGACGCACGACACCACACATACATAGACCTCATACCTACACCAACATACTGCTTACTTAGCACATACATCCGTAACTCTCATTCAACCCACCGTAACACACCCGTACTCCGTACTCTGCCACCATATCACTAACTTACACATACCTCAACTCTACGCCCCTCTCCTCCCCAGGCTCCTTTCAATCCGACCCATCACAGCGGGCTATGTTCAACTAACCTACCTACCTGAACTTACACGTCTACTACGTACTTCGTACTTCGTAATACCGTATCACATGCCCCCTCAACTACGCTTTACTCGAGCAAGTATTCAGCTTGGTTTCTAATACAAATATCACATGCAAATGTACACAACACGGCTTCATTTGTAAGGTTCAATATGTCCAATTATTAATACATGATAGGCAAGTTCTAGACTCGCCTCGTAAGGTTGATTACAAAGACTGGAAGCAGTGGCAAGAATACGATTCGTACAAGACAAGACAAGACACACGGAAAGACAGAGAAAATGCAACTGGTTTGGCTTGCAATGCGTGCGATACCATTATAACTAGGTAGCTAAGTTATTTTTTGTTTTATAGCACTGGCTCCCTCCTTGTCGGAGGTGCGTGGCATATTGGCCATGAACGGTTACGTGTCCACGCGTACGGGGTGCATCCACAAGAGTCGTCAGTGCGATGCCCCTAACCATTCTATCTCCGAAACTCAACGCGTGTATAAACCGAGAAGATCAAACGGCTCAAGAAGAGAATGAAACGAAGTATAATGTTGATAAGCTAACGGTCCCGCCAGGGAGACCGTGACCTCCAAATCCCTATCCTCCCCCGAAAAATGGCCTGCTGTCGCGGGAAACTAGACCAGGTTCGCAGCGTAGCAGATCAGTCCGGGGCACACACACGTCCCTCCTCCCTTTGTGAGTCCAGCAGGACCCGATGATAAATGCGAAATCGATTTGGTAAGAAATGAAGAAAAGAGCCATTCTCGGTTGTACAAACAAACCGTCCAGTCCCGTCATGTATCAGGAGTCAAGAGAGAGGATCTACCGCTCAGGGACTCGAGTCGTGAAAAAGACGAAGACGTCCGAAGCATGCCATCGTTAATTGCGTTTTTAAAACAAATGGACTTCGGCTCTTTTTTTGCAATTAAGCCACGGTGATGCTGCCCTTGCGCTTCTCGGCGCTGGTGAGCACGAGCCGCGGAGCCTTACGCTGACCAGCTTGACCGTCAGCCTTGGCTTGGCGCTGAGCTCCGTTCTTGAAAACGCTGGCAAAGCTGTTGTCACCTTCGCTGACACTGGCTTGGCTGTCAACGCTTCCGCGCAACTTCTGACGCGAGCCGGGACGGTCGGAACCGATAGCTCCCCAACTGCCGCTAGCCGAAGTTCGGGAACTGGCGAGGCTGGGCTCCGCATCACCAGACAAGCTGCCCGAGCCACTACGCCCAGAGTCAGACTCGTTGTCGGCAAATGCGGCTCCAGGCTCGGCGACAGTCTCCGAGACGGGGCTCATGCTGCCACAGCTACTGCCGGTACCCTTTCGTCGAACGAGACCAGCCTTCATGAGGTTGTGAACCGCCGACTTCCTTGTTCGTGCGGCAAAGTTCTTGCTACCTTCGTGCTTGGCCGTGGGCTTGGCGCGAAGCTCGTCGAGAGCAGGCGGGCCACGGGGTTGGCGAATGGGATGCTCACCAGCACGAGCTTGGCCTGGTCCATAACCTCCGTTGGGGAGCGGAGTCAGCGGCAAGGAAGCAGTCTTCGGGCCGGCGGAGGCAATTGCCTCCTCGCTGGAAATGGTGAGGCCCTTGTTCACATTTACCGAAGAGGCCGATTTCTTGTGGTTGCGTCGGAAAGCGTTCGCAGACGGGGGAGGAAGAGGTGTCGGGTCAACCGTCACCTGCAACTTCTTGGGAGGCGTCGTGGTACGCTGAGTAGGCGGCATGTTCTCCGTGGGAGGGGGAGACACCTGGACCCGGGGTGCAACATGGTTCGGCTGTTGGAAGAATGCGCTCTGGGGGGTGCTCGGCTGATTCTCATAGAAACTCGGCTGCATCTGACCAGTAGTCGGGTCAACGAGATAGGTAATCTGAGTAGTCGGGTCATAGTAGGTGAACAGATTCTGTTGAATGGGAACAGAAGTAGTCATCGATTGCTGCATCGCCTGGAGTTGCTGCTGCTGCTGGTAAAGACTTTGGAGCGTTACCTGCTGCTGCAACACCTGATTCTGCAAGGCTTGGTGCTGCAACGCCTGCTGACCATTCAAGTTCAAGCCCTGGAACTGCTGGGCAGCTGCCTGGACATTAAGAAGCTGCTGCTGAAGCCGCTGCTTCTGTTGAGCCAGGTACAGGTTGGCAGTGACCAGCTGGGCATACAGACCAGGGTCCATCTGATCCTGCACTTGCTCATCAAGGTGGAACTCGGGAGGTGCCAGAATCTGTTCGGCAGTGTATTGCTGTTGACCCATGCCTTGCAATCCCGTCAGGTTGTAAGCCGGCTGTTGCGTGGCGAGACGAGGGAGAGATGTCTTGGGCGCATAGCCGCCATACATGTCCCCGCTCATGTCGTTACTTCTACCAAAGACCTGAGGAGACATGCCACCATTGGCGAAGGTGGCGGCGGTAGCCGATTTGGGGGCGGTTCTGAGACCGGCAAGCAGGTGACCTCGACTCGTACGCGGGGTGGGAACTCCGTTGTCTTTGACGTTGGAAGTCTTGATGGCGTCGAAAGAGAGCGGCTTGATGTTCTGGCCGCCACGGCGCGAAGCCAGACCTGCTGGGGGCATTCCCATGCCGGTGGAAGAGGTGAAATCACTGTACGACATTTGAGTAAGACCACCAGTGTCCATGCTCAAGGGAGAAAGGAGATGATGCGTTCAACTGCTGAAGCCGTGCCGAAGCGGACAAGAGCGAATTAGAAGTGAAGTCTAAGTAATGAAAGAATGGATGATAGCCACTCGAGGATGGGACGATCGATGGTTATTACAATCAACTACGGACGATGTTGAACGGGGCGAGACCCAAACAGCGTCTGTTGATAATTATGGTGGCAAACCGCGGGGAGCAGATGGATAAGCAGCTGGCGCTTTTTGTTCTGCAGCAACGGTAGGGTAATGATTTTAAGGGGATCGATGCTCGTATCAAACGTGGGATGGTTGAGAAACGCAATCCGGGAATTCCAAGCAAGCAGGCGCGACTGTCGGAGATGGAAAGACGTGGTCAAGAAGCAGAAGACAATCGATGCGAGCAGACGCGTACGTCGCAGTGGATGAGCTGTCTGATGATGGTATTAGAAAATGCCTGGCAATATGAATCAGTTGAGTGAACCAGAACCAGCGATGATGGCAACAGTCGTAGCTCCTAGAGCGGATGGTGGACAAGCGAAGACAACAATGAAGCGCACAAGGAAGGCTTGTGGGGGAGGATGAAAGACTCAAAGCAGTCGCCGTCAAAGAAAGGGGTAACCAACGATGACGAGAAGGTGAGTCGCGTGCAAGGAAAGCCACAGTGTCTGAGGACGCAGAGCGTTCCTTATAAACTCGAGCAGTTCGAGACCAGTTGCGGTGTAACGTAGGGGGCAGTCCCACAGGGAGGCTAGTCTGGAACAGAACGCGTCCAGAGGTCTTCTTTGTGTACTCGAGAGAGCAAGGCGGCAGACGGCGAAGAGGGCCTTTGAGGCTTTGTTTTGAAAGAGAAGGGGAGACTGACAGATAATGATCCTTTCTCGCCAATTCTACAAGGCGGATACCCAAGCACCAGTCCCGTCTCCTTTTTTGATCGCTGAGGTGTTTCTCGTCGGTCTGTCGGCAGCGACGAGACAGATTAATGGCAATAGGTATTGTTCGTATGTGCGACAGGCCAAGCAATGCAATGTAATGTGAATCGAAGGAACAGATGAAGCAGCCGAAAGAACGAGAACGAAAACTGTACAAGGATTAAGTCCTGAAATATATAGGATCGAGTCGTCTAGAAACTCCGGGGGATGATGGATGATGGGCGTTGCGAATTGCTCGTTTGGCCTGTTTCTTTTGAAATCTCTCGCTCGGGCTCGGCACTCCTCCTCTTTTTTTGTTTCTCTGTCTCTCTCTCTCTCTCGCTTCTTCTTCTTCTCTTCTTCTTCTGTTTTTTGCTCCGGGTACCAGCTATCAAAAAGTGGTGACAGTGGTCCTCAGGGTGAATGTGATGATGCTAGAGGCAAGGCAGTCAAGGCGTGGGTGAAGGGGGGGGATGAACTTTTGGAGGCGGATACTGGAAAAGGGTGCAGGTGATATCAAGAGAAGCCACCAGGGGGGGAATGGATGGATGGATTTGATCTCCTTATTGGAAGTAGTGGAATCCGTAATCAACAACGATGGAAAGCCCAACGATGAATAGATAGATAGCAAGCAATTGCCGGAGCTACAAGCACACGCACACACCACAGGCACACACGCGAAATAAAAAAAAAAAAAGAAAAGGAAGAAATCTGCAAGAAAGATAGGTAAGCACCCTAAGGGTTAGAAGCGGAGGGGAAGGAGGAGGATAAAGGAAGGGCCGGTTTGAGGTGGTTAAAAGAGACTGGGTGAATAGCGGCGGTCGGTGGGAGGGGAGGAGAAAGAGAGAAGGGTTTCTTCTGGGTGCAGATTGACGGATTGACGGCCACGGTCGGAAAGGGAATGGGAAGATGGGAACAAGAGAAAAAAAAAGAGTGGGTGGGCCCGGGGCTAGCAGCAGAGGCCCTTCTTCCAGAGGCTCGCGAGGGCAGCGAGAGCAGCGCGGGCAGATGCTAGCAGTGCCTTTACCGGTATGTATGTACATGGCTAGCCCGGAGGAAAAGTGGGCGGCGGCCACATAGTGCGCTGCACGATTGGTGCAGATGCCAATGCGCTTTTTTGAGAGACAAGAGGGACGAGGTACCTACCTAAGGCACATGATGGAAGCTATTTGTCGATACTGTGTTCTAGGTGCCTGTAGGCTACATGTCACGAGCTGTGATTGGGCGAGGGGCGGTGTAGCTGAACTGGGCCCTGCAGCGAATAGTGGGATATACAGTGCTAGTGAACTTTTTCTCTCTCTCTTCTTTCTAGGGGTTCCTAACCCCTTTTGGGCCCCCTGCTACGGATGGCCTGGGGACTCCCTTCGTGTGTCTGCCGTCCTTCAATGAATGTCCTCCTCAGTGAAGGTTCACGTTTGAGCCCTGCGTTCCCCGTAGATTGCTAAATGCCGGCGAATGATTGGTCTGGCCCTTTCAAGAGCGTGCATTAAGCAGCGGTAGTGAACCAATGAACGTCATACGATGGGCAGAGAAAAGATGGAGAGACCGAGTCTGACCAATCCAAGGCGAGATCTAGGGGTTTAGGGCGCTACTGTTCATTTCCACTCACGCTGGTTGCCTTAGGAGGTTTTCTCGTCCTGCAACGTAATGAATGGCGTGGTGGATGGAGGCAATTGCATGTCGACGGGGCTCAAATTTTTTCAGATTCCGTGGAGAAGACGGAATTGCTATGTACGATATTCCGTACACTAGACCGACGTATTCCGTGCCTGTTCCGTCGTTGGTAGCTGAGGTCTGCGCGGATGCTGCTGAGGTGAACAAAAAGGAGCTCCCTGTTCCGTCCAGTGGCTGCAAATAGTCCAGATAGCGTCGGTCGCTGTCGATTGTCCCGGTCCCGCGCCTATGGAGCAGGCGTGACTTACCAACTCCGTAGGTGACTTGGGGTGCCTTCCAGGACGGAACAAGTAACTGCCTGTTTTGTGTGACGTGCTAGTGTAGCAGACCAGGAACGACCTCGTGTAGGTGAGTGACGCCACAGCGAGGGTAGGGCTAAAGGGCTAAGCAGGTTACCTACGTGATTACTTCCCAGAATGGGTAGTACGGATTAGGGATACGGGTTAGTGCACGAGACCAGTCTGGTACTTGGCCAGGAGGTACCGGTGTCACCAACCAACCCTACTCGTACAAGTACCTACGAGAGAGAGCATTGAATGCGAAGTGGCTTCTCGATCGAACTCGGACATTCGCTTTCTAAAAATATCCTCATGCAAATAATGAATTGAATTCATGGGTGCGGAATTGACATCCAAGCGATCACAATTTGGACAGCTTACTTATTATTAGTGTCCGTCCGGAACACACAGGTTCTCCTTCTTTGCTGCGCTCTTTTACCCGGTATCGATGTGATATGACGATGATGATGATTGCGTTCCCTGGCAGAGACACTCGTGCCGACTTGAGCAAAGATTCGGGCCAAGACTTCTGTTGCGTCTCCACGTAGCATCGAGCTCCTATCTGGGTTAGCACCCTCAGAAACGCTACAGAGCAGATACCGCAACAGGTTTAGACGCTGTCATCTCGCACTAACCGCTTGAGGTGTTTCATTGAGAGAAGTGAAACCCGTCGCTCTCGATCGCGTGAGACTCCCAGCTCCCCCAGCAATTCCAGATCAACTTCTCGTTTCTGAATTGTTTGCCACCACCACATGTTCGTGTTCGTCCTCAAGGAGACAGAATGTAACTCTTCAGCTTGACATTCGTCTCCGGCCTATCCGCACGGATCGAGACCGAAACGTTTCGGGAAAAAGCTTCCATAGAATCGGAAGCCCGGGCCAGATGATGCGCTGCTCGGAGGTTCCCCGACCGCCGTCACTAGATCGACACAAGAGGTCGATTTAACCCTCTTACGTTGCGGAGTACGATTAGGTACTACGAATTGTTCCTGTGTAAGGGGTTGTCACTGTCTTACAGCAGAGTTGCACGGAGTGTTAATTGGTAACTCCAAGGGTTGCGAAGAGTTACGGAGTTGTCGTTACTTGTTAACTCGTCGATTGCTGCGTAATTCAACACTTTGATGACAGACCGTGCATGAAGCTGTAATACCAACACAATGACTAAACGTCATTTCTCGATTCATCTTTACTTACCTGCTACCTTCATCGTATGGGAATAATTGTATGGATTCACTATCGTCATATACCCCTTTCCACGTGGTCCTCCAAGTCGCCGATGCAAGTCGAGATTCAGAGATAACAACCCTCATAAGAACGCAAGCAATATGTTCCCGTTTGGCCAAATCATACATATGTAGGTCAAGGTCGAGATAGTACTATCTCATGCTAACTTGGCATAGACCAGACCCTATGGAATCCGTCGAAACCCAGGTTTTTGGGGCTGTCAAATTGTGTCACACGACTGCAGCGAATATCTGCACATGCATGCGAAAGAGAGAAACAGAGAGCGAAGAGAGAGAAGTACGAGTACATCCGGATATAAAAAGAGCCAGTGAGCAACACAAATCCCTTGAATCTTACCTGGTCCGGAATAATCATTTAGGACGGCGCTTAGCAGGTTGCCCCCTGATTCGTGGTTAAGCGCCACCCGGTATGCACGGATGATGTTGTCTCCTTTTCTCCCGGCCTTGGTTGTCTCTCTTTTGTTTTCTTTTTCTTTTGCTTCAGTCGAACGAGTCTGGATTCGGAATGTTTCTTCTCCATTGAATGTCTATCGCATCTCCATACGGAGAGATACACGCTGCTTATCCTTTCCTTCCCTTTCCCCTCCTCGCCCCTTGCAGTCCACCCATTCTGTGAGAGAAAAAAAACGCTCATTGAATGGCATTAGGTAAAGTGCACCAGTCGATTGGTGGGATAAATCCGGGTGGGTATCACGACGTGGTGCCATTCACAACCGTCAGCTGCAGCATCTTTTTTCTCATTTGTTGCCCGCCGGCCCCCCTCTCTCCCCTCCCCTCCTCTCTCCCCAAAGCCCGGTCTGTCTGTCTGATGGGGTATGCTGCCACGTCGCCCAATGTCTTACAGACAAGACCCAAAAGGCTCCACGGCCAGGCTTCACCGTACCCTTCTAGAAGCTGCCCCATCCCGCCCATCTTAACCCTCTGGGCACCTTTGCAGACCTTTAACGGGAGCTTTCTCGGCGGGTTTAAAAGCCCACCGCTGCGGGCTGGTAATCAATAGCTGCCGGTAGTACGGATGCCACTAGACTGTGTGCGTCCTCGTACATCTCGTACCCCCATCGCCCTTACGCAGTAGGTACGAGTACGCCTGTAGGTATGTCTGGGAGCAGCGGCTCAACCGAAATACTAAGGCGTGTCTTGCAAGGACGCACGTGTACAAGTCGCTGCGAGTACATAACACTAGAGCACGTGTCTCTGAACGGGACTACGCGCTGCTGCTGCTGCTGCTGCTGTATGTACGAGTAGGTATGTAGCTGGCTGCAATCCATCGCCTTGTGTCTTGTTTCTCCTGTTGCGGTAGGTAAGGTACGAGGTTCGCTGTTCGTTGTCCGTCTGAACTAGGCCCAGGTCAGTCCCGGACGGGTTCATGGTCCGTTCGTTTGATGTCATCGACGTAAGGAACACGCTTCCGCAGCGCGGATCCGACACGTGATGAGGTGTGAATTCCATTCTCGTTCTGGTTTATGCTGTTTGTTTCTGGTTAGTTTTGCGACGGGGCATCTATCGTGCCTAACTGCGTCAACCCTATGGGGACCCCTTCGCGGTCGGTGTAGGCGTCTGACATGGACGCAGGCATACGTCTAGTGTAGTGTGCACATCACTCGTGTTGGCAGTGAACGGATGCTATTTTCAGACATAACGATCTTCTTGCATCGTGAAGTTCTATGGTAGTGTTAGGGCTGCATTGACAGATGGAAATCAACTCCCTGAATGTCATTCACGGTGAGGTGTGGGTAAGACTTACCGAGCTGCCTGAGGTTTTCGGGCGGTGTCGCAGCCCTGATTCCTCACCGAGTCACCGAATCACTGCCACTTCCCTTCTGATTCCCAATAATAGTCATCTCATGGATGATGTTCATAAGGCTCTAGCCTTACCTGCTGTCATGCGCTTCTTTGGAATCTATCTTGTACAATACTCTGTACCGCGTGTTCAACTAAGTGAGATGTAGGGCTCGGGTTGAGTATGTTGAAGTGCCGAGGACACTCATTCGGCTTCTCAAAAGTTAGAGACTCAACTGCTTAGTTACTAATGCCCGTCTCATGATCGGCCGTGGTCACGGTCTCATGTCGTACTTCGTGGTTTGGCTCAGCAGTTCCTATAACGTTGAGCCTCAATGGGGTCAACTACATGACTTGGTCGGCAACTCATGTGAATCAGAATTATGAATGTAGTGTGACTAGACAAGTTGATTGGACTTTACCGAGTTGACTTGACGCGTTGAAAAGTTCATGTCAACATCAGAGTCCAGGCCTATACCCGGCAGTCGACAAGGAACTATTCGACATTCGACATTCGACATTGAACTACTCGACAACGGACAGTGGGCATGTCGAATGTCGACTGTCGAGTATCATCATTTTTCTGTACTAGACTGTCAGGTACAGACTTGCAAAGTCGTTTCAAAAAGACGATCCAACAGCTATATCTTGTCCTTCACCGGTTACATCCCAGACTCACTCTTATCAAATTCCAACGCGAATACAGACCAGATGAAACATCCGAGTATCAACCCCGAATCGTACACCACTAACCAAGCTCATAAGCATTGTAAATCGCCTGCTCTACCTGACTTTGGTACGGAGTTAAGAACTCGCCTCTTCGTTACAAGCCGAGAATCTCTCAAGGTTGCTTTCGACCCTGCCGGCTCTCAGAATGAAGCCTGATTCTAGTCATTGGGATTAACCGAGGCCAGGAGAGCGAGAGGTTGTCCCTAACAAGCGAGTTCGTCGTGACTAAACCACAGTTTGACATAGGCGCTCTCTTGAGTCCGACGAGAATTCATGTATGAGTTGGATTAGATGTATTCCGTAGAAGTGGTTTTGATATCGTCAATAATCCCGCAACGATGAGATATGTCTTGGATCTCCTCTGCAGTATGTAACTCGAGTTCCCAACAGAATTGACAGGTTACGTTTACGGTTCGGAGCTTCAATTCAGATATTTACTATATTGTGTTGAGCCTTGGTAACGTCCGGACCTATAGAGGAATGATGTTACGACAGTAGAGACGGTGATGGCGGTGATATCAAATCGTCTGATGAGGCTCTGAGCCAGAGTCGAAGGGCATGCTATGGGTCAGGTGCCTCGGTTGACGAACACATGGTTATCTGTATACTGGTTTAGAAGCTATCCAACTAACGCAGAGTACGATGAATATATATCGAGCAACAGGTCGTCAAACAGCATAAAGGTTATCGGAGCGGCTAATAGTTGGAGTTTGGTTGATTGATCAACGCTCTGAAGAGGTAAGTTGTGCAGTATACTGATACAAGTGAGTCGACTCTTGGACTTCTCAAATTTATTAAGCAACTCTACCCAACATAAGGAAAGAAGACCTAGCATCCATGCCCTGAGAACATCTACTTCATGGGCGTCTTTAACAAGTCCGCTTGAGACAGTCGTCAACTATGAGTTGAGCCGAGATTAACATACCGAGGATACGGTCGTTGCCTATCCCTCGGTCGTCGATTCTCGTTGCAAAACGAGTCGGTCTTTAAGTCGAAACTTGTATACCTCTTAATATGAATCAAACCCTGTGACATATAGACAATGCAAGACAGTTATTGTACAGGAAGCTTCGTGGTTCAGAAGTGACATCACAGACCTCGTGTTGAGTCCCAGAATCGTGGTTACGTCCCTTCTTCTATCTGTCGCACGGCATGACGAGGTGGTAAAGTGCGACAAGATCCAGACGACACTTGTACTCTGGGTAGAGTGGCATCTACAGGCCTGAGTAGATTGGGTGACAACACGAGGTTCGGTGAGTTTGTATTCCGTAGCAGTTGAAGGCCAGTCGCTCCCGTCACCCAAGTCCGGCGAGAGACTCCGATTCATTGACAACGGTCATATGATCTTGCCCGGTTGCCCATTGTGGAGAATATTCGACTCTAATGATGGGGGTTATTAATTCGTTTGGGTGGTAGTTGTATTCCGTACTTGGCAGAGATTTGAAGTTGTTGGTATATGGCTGACCGTCGGTCGGTCTACACAAGAGGAACCGACTTGGTTAACCATTCAACGCTTCCCGTACAAAATAACTCACCACAGGCAGTTACATTCAAGTCCCGATACCCACCAAGATGTACTCCGTACTTCATAGTAACCCCGTTGTAACGTCCGACTTCGTTATAATATCCATGGCAACTCGTCACAGTCGTACGACATCCCTTAGTTCTCAACTCCTTGCATACCTGCTATAGAAGATATACAACCGATCTCAGGCAGTACGGGGATACTAGCTTCTATATACCCCATTAGACCCGCGGAGATGTTCGTTTCGGGATTCTCTCCTAACTGCCTAGAGCCGGAGATAGGGTAGGTAGCCCGCCCCTGCGTTTCGATCCCCCTCACTCGGACATTAGACCCCGAGGGTTGTCACGATACATACCTGCCTAACGCATCTGTGCACTGTACGGATAGAGAGAGACTACGCTGAGGCTAGGTATGTTGGGATTAGATCGTTGTGGATAGACCATGTATCCATTGGGGGCGGGAACTCGGTCTGTTACGATATCTACCCCAGATGTCACAGCCCTATCCTAGGTAGATGTCACAGTTCTATCACATGTTCCCGGGCAAGACTCAAACCCCAGATTACAACTACCGTTCGCCACATCTTCCCCAGATCACTCTCAGCTCAAGTCTCAGCCTCACGCAAGCTTGCCAGATCAGGAAGCCTGTCCGCGTATCGGACCCGAGTGGGACGGGCACACACACGAAGGCACAAGCACGCAAGGAAGACAAGACAAGACAAGACAAGACACGCAGGCCATGCCCTATGCAAACCGCGGGCCGTCCCGGACTGGTAACCTAAGGAAGTCCGAGAACCCTTTTGAGCTCGCTCGGACATGAGTCCTGACTTGTCATGTCATGTCATGTCACTCCTAAGTATCGTCATCTCCTTTGTTATCGCCATGTGTATACCGTAGGGCATATCATTGGTTACATAACGAGGATAGAGATCTTGGCTATCTTCGACACTGGGTAAGGGGTAGTAAGTCCTATCTATCTCATCCACCCGAGTCCATGATCGATAATCACATAATATCCCGCCTCGATAACCCTCCCAGAACTCGGACCCCGGGATAATCAATCCGTCACTGACGCAGTCTTACCTACATATCTACATACCTACATATGCGTGCTTATCCCGTCGACGTCACTTCCCTGACGATATTGGTTCTCGTCGTTTCTTGGCGATCCTTGCATTGATGCCGCTATCTGTCTAGGCATGAAAGAGATGGGAAAGACGGGAGGAAGTAGGGCGTTTCCAACCTTGCTCAGCCACCGAGCCTCATAACACCGGCTCCTACGATAGACTACGGAGGAATCCCAACGTCCAAGAGATAATGCTCGTTCGCGGCAGGCAAGGCGGCTTGACCAAAAATCAAACTAGGTAGGTAGTATTGTCGTTTTGTTGACATTACGAAGGGGGGCCAAGACGTTCAATTCCTTCGGCCCGGTTTGGCTTGTCATGCTCACTACGTATCCCGGTTGCATCATCTTAAGACAAGACAAGACCCTGGTTCGCTTTCAGTCCGAGTTTGCGGGGAGAAAAAGGGCAAGTCTCGGCTACCAGCCCTAAGTGGCAGGCGCAGGAGCTGGCGGGAGATGACAGGAGTCGGCCTTACAGGATATCCGGGGTACAGTTCATGCGTGCGTGTTATTACGGGCTTGGGGTGCTTGGCAAGGCGGTTAGGGGTTAGTTGCGTCGAGGTGGTAGGTATGTATAGATTTTGTATATTATATGTATGAGTATAACTAACGGACGGATGAGACTGTGTGCATATCCGGCGTAATACTCTTGGATATTGTCAGATTGGAGTGATTATGTAATGTGTTCCGTGTTGTGTCCGTGAGCTCCCCCAAATTGGGGAGCTCACCAGTAGTCTTTATATAGGAATAAATTTACATAATTATTTTGTGCGCTCCAGCCACCTCAGCCCCGTGTGGCTCGACGTCTTATGTAATCCAATATTATCCAACACACCCCCCTAGGATGAGCCCTGTAAGGGCACGTCCTAGGCTCGCTTTTTAGTGGTCTGGAGGCCCTGTCGCGTGGCGCGCACAGCAGTCCGGTCGTTCCTTAGTGGCCTGCTGTAGAATTCTCGTTACGGAGGACACCGGCGAGCTCCCTCCGGGCTTGAGGCTCCGGATTTGTATGGTAACTCGTGCCTGGTTGCTCCGTTCTGTCGTATCTTCTGAGTCTGCTGTATTGTTGAATACTTCGTTCACGTCCCTTGAGCGCGTAGCCCTCTCTCGAGGGGTCCTGAAGGGCTGCCGGCGCGGTGTATAAATACCCGGCCTCCCCTCGCCAGTCCTCTCTTCCAAATCTTCCCTTCTATTCCTCCAGGTCTCTGCCTTATAATTCTCCCTGTCAGAATTGCAGATGCCTGTCACTCGTTCACAGTCTCGTCGTCTAGCACTCTCGTCACCCACTTCAACCTCCACCATGGGTGCCAGAGTGTCCGTCATTGACGATGGTGCTGCCACCCCTCCTCGTCAGGGCCCTGGCAGCGGTCCCTCCACTGAGGGTCCTGGGGATGCCGGCGGTCCCTCTACTGAAGGTCCGGCGGTTGACGACCCTCCTGCCGATGACCCTCCTGCTTCCAAGCATGGGGCCTCGGACGGGGAGGGTGGTCCTTCCACCAAGAAGGCTAGAAGTAAGTTCCCTGTCTTAGTTAATCGTGCTGTGCATTTCTGTGTAGGTGTACTGATAAGTTCCCTCTCCCTCAGAGGGTAAAGAGAAGGTCACACCTCCGGCTACGCCGAAGGGTCCTTCGAACAAGACAGCAGCTCCCAAGACTCCGAAGACTCCGAAGACCACTAACCCTCCTGATGAGGATGATGACTTGTCTCCTCCGTTCGCATTCCGTATCCATCCTGTAGACGGCGTCACCTTCGAGGAATTGGCGAAGGAGCTCACGGGGACCTTCACAGTCACCACTGCCGACGGTAGGGTCCTTACTGTGGAAGCGCATCCCTTCCCTTCGCGTGGTCGCAAGGAGCGCCCTCCTCCTATCCCTTCCCTGGGTCGTCGTCGTCGCCCCTGCATCCGCTGTGTTCGCAGTTTATACCGTGGCAAAGGTGATGGAGAGTGCTGCAATGTCACCAACTATAAGACCTCTCGTTGCGCTCGATGTGCTCGCGGTCACAAGTGCGATAAGGTGCCTCTCGAGGTGGTGCCTCACTACGAGAGACTTCGTCGGGCTCGAATTCGTGGAGGAGATAAAGAGCAACAGCGGGAGTGTCGTGCACGCCTGGCAGAGGCACTCTCCAAGGCAGGCTACAAGGTCGGGAAAACCACCGAGACCATGAACAACTCCCTGGCCCAGTTCGATCAGCCTGGCGATGACTCCTTCTACGAGGACTCGGATGACGATAGCACTGACAGCCCTCTCTCGGACCTTGGCGATGAGTTTGGTGATTAGATAACTTGGATAGCTCAACCGGAGCCCTACAGGGTAATTTGTATTTGGTGTTTTCGTAGATCCAGATTGTCAGAGTGGTCCTGTTAATTAGTTGAAAAGTGCCTTAGTCAAATAACACTTCGTACTCGTCTTCTTCCTGGTTCGTGGATGCAGTGATTGTAAACTCCTCCCGGGGAGGCTTCGTTAGACGTAGCTGTTCAAGGAATGCACTCCATTTTTGACTTGGGAGTGCCTTGGTAAGGCCGTCAGCTATCATCTCGTTCGTAGGGCTGTATTCAACCCGAATCCTGCCAGAGTCAACTTCTTGACGTAGCCAGTGATTGTGTATATCCACGTGCTTCAACTTTGTTCGGAGCACTGCAATCTCCTTGGTAACGAGTCCAATTATCTGTTGGTTGTCGCATTGTATCCGTATGGACACCTCTCCCAGTGTCACCCCGAGCTCGCTTATAAGTCGACTCATGAACAAAGACTCTTTTGCAGCTTGCGCGAGCGCCAGCAATTCTGCTTCAGTGGTTGACGTAGTTACCGTATCCTGCTTGCTGGCTCGCCATCCAATCACTCCCCCGAAGAGCTTCATGACGTATGCCTGGGAGCTCTTTCTGTCGATGCTGTTGTCTGCGAACGACGCATCACTCGCCACTACAAAGTCATCCCCATCTCCGAATTGAAGGGCGAGCTCCCGCGTCTCATGAAGGTAGGTTAGTACGCGGTCCGCAGCTCTGTGATGGTCTGGTGAAGGGTTGTGATTGAAACGAGCCAGCCGGGAGGCTGCAAATGCAATGTCTGGCCGGGTGATCACTGCAGCGTATAGGATAGAGCCTATCTTCTGCTGATACCGTCGAATGCTCTCTCTTGTTGCGCGATTCTTGTAGGGTAGGAGCTCACCAGCCCTCATGGGCGTGTCACTGTGAGCGGTGGAGGTGTTGTCGCGGAGCTTCGCGATTTTCTCGATGTAGGCAAGCTGGGTGAGCCATATGAGTCCCCTGCTGCGGTCTCGAATGACTTCCACTCCCAGGAACCACCGCAGGTCATCGCCGCCCTGTCAGGCTGTATCTGCCTTTGAGGGCCTCTATGACTTCCTGTGCGCGGGCCTCACTTGACCTGTGGTATGTTACCACAAGGTCATCCACGTATACGAACAGCAGCACTCCTCGGGTGAGGAAGCAGCACGGTTCATGAGGTACGGGTGTGAGGCCGAGCTGTTGAAGACTACCCGAGAGCTCCTTCTGCCATAGGAGAGGTGATTCGCGCAGTCCGTACAGGGCCCTTCGTAGGAGCACAACGGTGTCTGGCTTCCGGTAGCCTGGAGGCATGCGCATATATACTTCCTTCTCCAGCTTGGCGTTGACGAAGGCGTTCACGGCGTCGTACTGCTTGAGCTCCGGGTCGAATCGAGCTGCAATGGCCATCAGGGAGCGGAATGACCTTCCCTGCCAGAGTGCTGGCGTAGGTCTCATCTAAATCGTTATTTGGCTGCTGGTCACCGCGGACCACGAGCCTAGCTTTGCTCTTGATGTAGTAACCATTTTGGTCGAACTTGTAAACGTATACCCACATACAGTCAAGGGTGAGCTTACCAGTAGAATTTGAGCGAGGTACTTCCTCCCAAGTTGTCATTTCTTCATGACTCTTTAAATGATCCTTTTCAGCTTGCCTGAAGGGCTCCCCCATTGGATGGGTCTCTAGGTCAGAGTGCCACTTAGGTGGCGGAGGCAGTTGGCTGCGATGGATTTTCTTGTTCTGCTCCAGGTGTTGCTGGGCGATTGCCTGCGACGTGAGCATTTCACGGGCCTCGTCAGGCTCCGTGGAGCCCATAACCGGGTCCTCAGCGGTCTTTAGTACCCGTGATGGTATTCCTCGGTGCGTCGCCTCTGGGGAGCCTCCAGCGGTCTTTAGTACCCGTGGTCGGACATCTCCAGAGTCTGGGGAGCGTTCTGCAGTCTTTGATACCTGAGATTGTAAGGGGGCCAGCCGGACTAGGGGGAGAGGTCACGTGCGGAGTAGGGGGCAGCCGGAGGCTGACCGGAGACTGGTTAGGATACGTGGCCGCTCGGAGTAAGTCCGGCTAAACTCCCCACCTCCGGGGCACATTTGTATATTTAGGAATTCCGGGCCGGAGGCCTCCTGGAGATTGGCCAGGCTATAGTCTATGTCCGTACGCACTTCTTGGAATTCTAGCCGTTCGGAGCCATCACCTTGCCTGGCCAATTGCATTTGACCTCCGCGTTACACTCTATAGCCTCTACCTAACCTTCAGGCGACGCGATGGCCGAACGAATGACGACCCGGGCGCAAGCTCGCCGCGAGTCGGAGGAAACCGAGGGAGACCTCCCAGAACCGGGGGGGCCTCCGCGCGAAGATACTCCGAGCGAGGACGGCACCACGGACTCCCTATCCACAACCTCCGCTCCCAGCGAGATGTTCTCGTCCCTCGGACCTCGATCGAGGGCCCCGCCGTGAAGAAAACCCTGGAAGGCATCCCCGCCTGGGCCCGGGCGGTCCCTAGAGGGTAACGCCAACATGACCGCCCAACAATCTTGCCAGATAAGACAACAAGAGCGGGAGCTGCGCCGGGCGCGCGAAGACATACGCGCGCAGGCGGAGCGACAGGAACAGCTCCTCCGTCAACCGACAAGTCGGACCGAGAATAAAGGGGACAGCAAACCCCCCGAACTACAACTGCAAACGACTCGGGTCCGGAGCCACCCCCGCGGAAATCGAAGACTGGATCGCCGCGATCAAGACAGGCAACAGCCACCGCCCGGGGCGACCAGACCACATCCAGATAGATTGGGCGGTCAGCCACATGGAATGGACCCGGCAGGGCGCAATGGCGAGGGCACCTTACGACCCTGCCTTACCCGGATCCGGAGTTCGACGCCCAACTGGAAGACTTCTGGAAGTTCGTCCGGAAGGAAACCCAAGAGCCCGAGAAACATGAGCGGGACTATCGCAACCTACTACACACGATGCGACGAAGAAGGACGAAAGCCCCGCGGACTTCTACACACGCTGGTCGGTACTCGTCCGGAAGCTGTACGGCGGCATCGACCTTACCGACGCGCGCGACCACGCCCACCACTTCTGGGTCCGGTTACAACCCTCGTTGCAACGAGCCATGATCCGGGACAACGTGACACTCCGGGACTGCACCGACGTTGCGTTCCCACGCGGGCGCATCTGGGACTCCTGGCAAGATACGCGATCCCCCCCCCCACGCCTACGTGGGACGGACTACAGGCAGGGCAGCCAGGGTCCGCGAGCCCACGCCCCGTGAACAACACGTACGACGCCGGACCGCGGGGACCCCCAGCCCCGAATCGAGTCGGAGACCTGCGCTGCTACAACTGCGGACGACGCGGGCACTTTTCACGCGAATGCAGGTCCAGGCGCACAGACGACGCACGAATGCATGGCGGCCGAGGCCCCGCACCGACGGGGGCCGCGCGACCCCGAGGGCGCGCTGAGCCCCCGACGAGGGGGAATCCAGAACATAGGAGCATGGTCGGACGAAGAGGAAGAGTTAAAAGGCCGGCCGGAGTAGGACAATACGTCCAGTCTGCTCTGGCGGAACCAATTAGGGCGATGAGTTTGAGCCACCCGTTCCGGGTCACTGCACAGGTCCCAACCGGGAGGTGGCCGGGAGGCGAAGGAAGTAACGGTGGATATGGACACCGGAGCACAAGTCAATGTTGTATGTAAAGACTTCGCCAGGGAAGAGACTCAAACGAATCGATACCCTTATCCCCACACTCGCGGGCCCCACGGGGGACCGACTAACGTGCCACGGAGCTTACGAGGCTGTGGTCCGGATGACCGATGTGAAGGGGGTAGAACGGACGTTCACCCAAGTGTTTTTCGCAGTACGACGGGAGGCGGGAGCGCCAAAACTCCTGCTGTTACGGCCGGGCATGGGCCGGCAGGGAATAGTATTGGATACCGCGTCCAACCAATGGTGGTTCGGGGGGTACGAGGAATTAGACCCGGAGGAGTTTGCGGATGTCGTGATGTCCGGAGAACAGGCGTACATCGCCGAAATGACCGGCCTGGGGTTACAAGGGGAGCTTCCGATCCCGGAAATTGACGACGACGAGCAGCCGGAAGGGGAGGCAATACGCCTGCCCGACTGCTTGCAGCGTTTCGCGCAGGTATACTCGGAGGCTGGCGCCAAAGGCCTACCGGTGCTACCCGACGCGGAGCACACCATAGACCTCGTGGAAGGGGCACGGGTCCCCCTTCGGACCCATCTACCCGACCACTGAGGCACAACGGAAGGTACTGGAGGAGTACCTGGAAGAGAACCTCCAGTCAGGGAGGATTCGGTACTCCAATGCTGACGCCGGAGCCCCCGTACTGTTCGTACCCAAGAAGGACGGCACCCTTCGGCTGTGCGTGGACTACCGGGGCCTGAACCGAGTCACGTCCAAGAACCGATACCCGTTACCGTTGATCTCGGAGATCATGTCCCAACTGGGCTCCCCGAAGGTCTTCTCTAAGTTGGACCTCCGGGACGCCTACCACCGCATCCGGATTAAGAAGGGGGACGAGTGGAAAACGGCGTTCCGGACAAGGTACGGCCACTTCGAATACACTGTCATGCCGTTTGGCCTGACAAACGCCCCGGCCACATTCCAAGCCTACATGCATAAGGCGCTGGCTGGGCTGGTCGACCACATATGCGTGGTCTACCTAGACGATATCGTGATCTACTCCCGGGACCGGGAGGAACACGAGGAACACCTCCGGCTGGTCCCACGAACGCCTAGCGGAATATCAGCTGTTCGCAAAATTGTCGAAGTGTGAGTTCTTCCGGGACGAGATAGAGTTCCCGGGGTTCGTGGTCAACACCTCCGGCGTCCAGATGGACCCCCCGGCGGGTCACCGCGATTACCGAATGGCAACCCCCGGCTTCCGTGCACGACATCCAGGGTTTTCCTAGGCTTCGCCAACTTCTATCGGAAGTTCATAGCGCGGTACTCACACATTACCGCCCCGATCACGGCCCTGCTGAAATCGAGGGATGGAGTCCGGCCACCATTTCAATGGACCGCGGAGGCGAACGAAGCATTTGAGGCGGTGAAGACCGCGTTCACCTCCGCCACCATACTGCGCCACTGGGACGGGGCGCTCGACACGAAGGTCGAGACGGACGCATCCACGAGAGCCGTCTCGGGGATCCTATCGCAGTTGCATGGCGCAGCGTGGCACCCGGTGGCCTACTGGTCGCGGAAGCTGACGGAGACGGAGAACCGGTGGGCCACGGGACAACAGGAACTGCTAGCGATCGTGGAGAGCTGTGAGCACTGGAGACAGTTCCCTGGAGGGGACCGCGAAGCCGTTCACGATATGGACGGACCACATGGCGCTGAAGGGTGTGGTGAACTCCCCGGCCCGGGACCCGAGGGGCCGACTCGCACGGTGGGTGTATCGGCTGGCGCAGTTCGATTTCGACATACGCCACAGGGTCCGGCCAGAGCAACCCCGCGGATGGGCTGTCCCGGAGGCCGGATTACATGGCTGGGGGACATCCAGTACGGGGACGTGATCCCCACGCTCCAGAAGCGATTGCGACTCCTAGAGGAGTTGCCTGCGCCGCGGCACACGGGCGTCGGGGCAGACGATCGCGAGGACGCGGGGCGCCCGGCGAGGGGGCAGCGGCGATGACGACTGCGACCGCCCACGAAAACGACACGCCACCGTCGCAGCGATCACGCGCGCGGCGCAACCGAGCCCCCCAGCGCGACCCCCGGCGGACGAGAGGACCCCCCGGGGCAGGCGAAGCACGGAGAGCGATAGCGCCGGACCAATACCCGACCGCACACGCGGCGAAGGAAGCCACGAAGGACGAAAAGATGTTTCGGTCGGACACATCGCGGGAATTCTACGACCTGGTCCGGAGACTCCAACGAAAGACCCGGACGTGGAATATCTCCGGGACATCTGCGCAGCGCCGGGCGGGGACGCGAGGGGCTACCACGTAGACCACGACGGCACGCTTCTATTCAGAGGCCGCCCTGGTAATCCCAAGGCAAGAGACACTCCGCAGGAACCTAATACGCCAGCACCACGACGACCCGCGGGCGGGCCACGTAGGAGGGAACAAGACGGTGGACCTCCTCAAAAGGAAGTTCCACTGGGAAGGCATGGATCAAGACGTCCGGACCTACGTGATTACGTGCCAGCCGTGCAACGGGAACCGCATCCCTAGGCACAAGCCCGTATGGCCAACTACGCTCGTTACCCATCCCGGACCAACCGTTCCGGGAGCTGAGTATGGACTTCATCACCGGCCTGCCCCCCGTGTAGCCGGATGGACGGGGAGATCTACGATGCCGTCCTGGTCATCGTTGACCGGTTCACAAAAATGGTCCTATTCATCCCCACGCGGAAGACACTCAACGCCGCGGAGTTGGCCCAGGTCCCTGTACGAACAGGGTCGAATGCCGTTTTGGGTCGCCAGAAGCGCATCGTGAGCGACCCGGGACAAACTCATTACCAGCGGGTTCTGGAAAGACCTATGCGAGGAGCGGGAGATCCGGCGCCGATTATCCACCGCCTGGCACCCCCAAACAGATGGTCAAACCGAGCGGGTGCACCAGAGCTCGGAGACATACCTCCGCAAGTACGCCGCCCGGGACCCGAACGGATGGGCTAGAGTCCCTACCGGAGGCAGAGTTCGCGTACAACAACAAGCATCCACGCTACCACCGGGTGCTCCCCATTCGAGGCTCTATACGGGTACCACCCCCGGATGATTGAGTACGTACCTGCGCGGATGCAGACCAAAGTTCAGGGGCGTGCGGGAGCGGCTTCAACACACGGCGGCGGTCCGGAGAGCCCCTGACAGAACACTCGGGAAAGGGCCGCGGAGGCCATGCAGAGGAACTACAACAAGAGGCACACACCCATGGAGTTCCGGGTGAACGAAGTCGTAGGCCTATCCACGGCCCACTTCCGGTTCAAGCAAGGCAAGAAGCTGGCACCCACATACATCGAGGTCATCGTCACGGAGAAGGTAGGTCCCGCAGGCCTACCGCGTCCAACTCCCGGCCAAGTACTCCAGAATCCACGATGTCTTCCCAGTCTCCTCCCTAGAGCCCTGGCGAGGCAAGCCCCGGGAGGACAACGACCACCTACCTCTCCCGGACCTCGAAGACGAAGCAAGACGAATGGGAAGTGGAAGACATAGTGAGACATCGTGATGACCGGGGACAACAAGAGTTCCTAGTGAAGTGGCAAGGGTGGCCGGTCGAATACAACACGTGGGAACCCCGGAGCAACTTGACCGGATGCAAGGAGCTGCTGGTGAGATACGAGAAGAAGGCCCGGAGGAGGCACCCGAAGTGGGATGACCTCCGGTAGAGGAGAACCTCTGGTGAAGACCAGGGGACGGAGCCGAGAGGCAGGGCATGCGACCACTGGCAAAGACCAGGGGGCATCGCCAGCAGAGATAAGTGAGCCAGAAAAGGCAGGGCATGCGACCACTGGCAGGGACCAGGGGGCATCGCCAGCAGAGATGAGTGAGCCGAAAGGCAGGGCATGCGACCACTCGCACGACCAGGGGGCATCGCCAACAAGGATAAGCATGAGCCAGAAAAAGGCAGGGCATGCAACCACTGGCAAGACCAGGGAGCATCGCCAACAGAGATCGAGTGGACCGGAGAGCATGGCCACGAACTCTACAGGAACCAGCGGACTTAGAAGATCAGAATGAGAAAGACACCTATTCAACACCATTTAGAAGGCAGGGGAGACCCGGTGCCACTAAAGGAACAATACTCCGAGAAAGAAGTGACTCCGAAGAAGAAGAAACAACCCCAAGCGCATCACTGGCACGGGACAAGTAAGTAACGAACCAGAGGTACTAATGAGTAAAACAGCACTTCGGACCAAGACAAGGCAAAAGGGAACAGATCCGTATGTCACGTATGTATTCAACCGGATAAGTAAGTAAAAGGAACGGCAGCCACACAAGCGCAAAGCACACGTAACCTCCGAACCACCAAGAATTCAGCACCATAAGTACAACTGACCAGACAACCCTCCCATAACCACTCCGGACAGCCCTGTTACTTGCGAGCCGGAGCCTTCCCCCTAGATCGAGCAGGAGCCCGCGGCTTGCCATAGGTCTTAGTCACCTTAGAACGAGTCTGGACCTCGCAGGAATCTCCTCTTCCTCGTCCTCCTCCGCGCCGTCATCCTCCTCGACCTCGAACTCGGGATCCTCATCATCCTCCCGAGTGTCCTCCGGTGGCCTCATTATATCCTCCCTCGTCGACCTCCCTCGGTAACGCCCTGCGGCCTCAACCTCCTGCTCTTCCTCGGCCGGAGCACCCCCATCCGAATCCTCAAACTCCTCGGCCAACGGGGTCCCAAGGGGGACAACGAACGACGTCGCTTGCGAACACTCCTGAGGCCTCGGGGACAACAGGGACCACGGGCAGAGGTGCCCTGCGAGGAACGACGCTCGGGGGCACGGTGGAACAAGGGTTTCATGGGAGAAATAACAGGCACCGGATGAGTCCCGGGGAGGTGACCGAAGCACGAGAAGTGCCACCTCGCGGAGCTGGGGTCGAGAGGGACCGAGTAACCTCGGCTGGGACCCGAGTGGAAGGAACCGGAACAGCAGGGGTAAAGATACTCCAAGTCATCGAAATGGCCCTCGTCGACATCCGGAGCATCCTCCTCCTCAACGGAGGGCATTTCCAACTCTGGAAGGCGAGAGGCACGAGAGGCGCGGGTCCCGGGCAGGAGCTTTCTTAGCAGGCTTCGGAGCAGGGGGTCGTGACGGTGGCCCCGACATCGGTCGAAGGCTGGCCGGATGCTGTGTCAGGGTCCGCGCCGGAGAAAACCAGGGGGCGTCCTTTGTTGCGCAACCCGGGAAGACGAGGGCCCAGCGAGGTCCCGGAGCATTGTTAGTTGAAGAAGTCAGCAGGTAACGGAAATCCCTGCCAGAACTTCGACTCCAGACGGTAGAAGCGCGAAGGGGGGGTCCAGAAGGGAGGACCAGTCGGAGGGGTCAGCGCAGTCAGGGTAATGATCCGGAAGGGCATGGAGAGAATCGAAGGAGTCCAAGCGCATCCAGCCAAAAGGCCAGCTCCCGGAGCTTGAAGTTCGTCAACTCCGGTGGGGGAACGGAGTCCCGGATACGCAGAGCGATTTCGTCACGGGGCATGGGGTCGCGAAGTTGCGCCCGCTGCAAAACACAAGGAAGTCGGGACCAGCACCGGAGGTACACTCACCACTACGCAGGGGACCGGATGCGCTTACCATCGTGATCTCGGAGTTCAATTGAGCGAATCGTCGCAGGGATTGCAGTTCCAGGTGCATGTACGCGGATCGGCAGGCATCGCTAATGTTACTCACCGTCGCCTCCTCCTCTTCCAGCGCAGCGCCGGAAGGCAAACGCTGCACTCTCCAAGACCCGGGTCATACGATGCAAAGGGGGGCGATGAGAGCCGCGTACTGGGTAGCATTATGACGGGACAAAGGGGGGAGTGTCGAGAGACCCGAGAGGCGTAAGGCTCCACTCAGCAGGCGAAACGGGTAATAGCCTGGGCCGCACCTAGTAAGATCGGGGGCGTCTACCACCGGGTAGCGCACCACGCCGGGGGACGGAAGGGAGGAGCAGAGCGAGGAGACTTACAGAACGGCAACCCTGCCTGCCGGCGATGCAGGGTGTGGCAAGTACCACGTCCGGGCTCCCCTGACGATGCAGCGACTGGGGAGGTCGCTGTGGCAGCGGATAACGCAGGGCGGAGCAGGGGCTGCGTGGCGTGGACAGTCGGGGTCTCGTCCGCACCATCATCGCCAGTGACGATGACGGTCCGGTCGAGATGTGACCACCCCGTCTCCGCGTCGAAAAGCGGTAACGAGAAAGGAACGTTGAGCGATCCATGGCAGAGGAGAGGGATCACGACGCACAGAGGAGGAAAAGGACGAGGCAGGAACGGGTGCGAGCGGCCCTATTTATGCACCTCCGGGCGCACTGCAGTCACGCCCACACCCGGACAGGGGGCGACACACGCGACGCGTCCCGCGACGCGGAAGGGGGCCTCGACAGGGTCTGGCCTGTACGGATACCAAGTCAACGGGGCGGCGGCCGCAAACACAACCGCGTCACCCACGCGACACACCCGCGCTACCCCCGGAGACCGCGACCGCGTTATGCCCGAACACGAGTGAGGCCACACACCCACACCGCCCGGATCCACACCTCCCCTGACATCACCGACCACGCTCGAGACTTCAAACCACCGAACACGCCATCGGGCACAGCGTCGGAAGAGAGACCACACTACCGGAGCGAAGGGGAAAAACAGCGCGCAGGGGCCCCCAGTGACAACCAAAAATAGGACACGGAGGAAGGACAACTACGTCAACCGGAAACTCACACCACCGGAGCGCGAACGACGCAACACGCGAACCCGCCAACGGAACGAAAATAGAACGCGGAAAGGGGGGGCATTACGTCAACCGGAGCACCCACCCACCAGTCAAGAAGGGGGACTCTACGTCAACCGGACCAAGCGCACACGCGGCCAACTACGTTGACATGGCACCCGACAGCTCAGCGCACTGCCGGGGACCGGCAGTCGAGGGAGGGGGAGCAGTGTAAGGGGGCCAGCCGGACTAGGGGGAGAGGTCACGTGCGGAGTAGGGGGCAGCCGGAGGCTGACCGGAGACTGGTTAGGATACGTGGCCGCTCGGAGTAAGTCCCGGCTAAACTCCCCACCTCCGGGGCACATTTGTATATTTAGGAATTCCGGGCCGGAGGCCTCCTGGAGATTGGCCAGGCTATAGTCTATGTCCGTACGCACTTCTTGGAATTCTAGCCGTTCGGAGCCATCACCTTGCCTGGCCAATTGCATTTGACCTCCGCGTTACAGAGATCCACTCTCCAACAGGACGGGAACGTTTATAGAGGTTCGACTCTCTTCGAACGCTCCCCCATCACCAGTATTTAGTACCTGGTGTAGGTGGGTGCGCTGGCCTAATTCACCCCGTAGGGCTCTTTAATTCTTCGTTTTGTGGGAGTCATCTTACCGACATTAAAACAGCTTATCCAGGTAGGGTCCCTGGTGTTGTAAAACTGCTTCCAGTAGCTGGTGTCGAGCTCCCTTATATCCTTCCTGACGACTAGTCCGAAGACTCCGTCGACTGGGCTTTCTGGTGGTGTCATCCACTGTGTATCATCGAGGTCCTTGGTAGGCTCCTCATAGAAAGGTATGGGTAGCGATTCATCGCTTACATCCATCATGACCTCCGTGGAGGGCTCCCCTTCGGCAGAGGGCTCCTCGTGACCGGAGGTCTCTTGGTCTTGTGTCTCGTCTGGAGTGATAGGATTGACAGGCTCGTCGTCTTCTTCGTGGTTTACCTCTCGGTCCACATTGGTGGCATCTCTGTATTCCAATTGATTTAATAGTTCTTCGTATTCTCTGCGGGTTATCCTGACGAGCTCGTCCTTGAACTCCTTCACGTTCCCACTGAAGAACGAGTCTTCGTTGAACACCACATCGCGTGTCACGATAACTTTGTCGTCCCGAGGGAGCCAGATGCGGTACGTGTTGGTGGATTGATACCCTACCAAGTAGCCTATCCAGGCATTCGGGTCGAGTTTGCGACGGCGATCCTTCTTTTCTTTTGCCTTTGAGGTCATCGCGAAGGCTATGCACCCGTATGTCTTTAGGTGGCCTACGTACGGGAGGCGTGATGGGCTCACCGTACCGCGTTGCTCATCGAAGAAGGTGTGTATCTTCTCGTAAGGGGATCTCCACGCATTCTGGCGCCTGGGGGTCCGATTGTAGAGGTAGACCGCGGTGCGCACTATCTCTCTCCATAGGAAGGTAGGGAGCTGACAGCCGTTCCTCATGGCTCGCGACTTGATCTTGATGGTCTGCCCAATGCGCTCTGCGCCTCCGTTGAGGTCCTGGGTGTGTGGTGGTGAAACCACCAGACGAATCCCATGGGAAGCATGCAGGGCGTTGGCTAACCGGGAGGTCTCTGATGCGCTCCCCGCGAGCTCACCGTCACACTCGATGTCCAGCACTCTAGTATTGTATCTCTGGAGGAGGAGGTCGGCGATGTCTCGCAGGGTGTGTGTGAGTGTGTCAGCACGCTTGTTGTCGAAATAGTAGTCCCAGGTGTATCCAGAATAGCGGTCCATTATGAGGACTACTCTGTAGAGTCTCCCTTCACCAGGGGTGTCATATTCATGGAAATCCACCGCCAGGGCGCGTCCCCTGCGGCGTGCACCTCATCGCGAGCTCGCGGATGATATGGCGGCGGGCCTTGGAGATGCCACACGCCACGCAGTCTGTGGTGCGGATGGCATCATCAGGACGCGGCGCGAGGTATACTCCCTCCGTCATGGAGAGCAGGCGTTTCAGAGGTTCTGGGCCTATGTGGCCGAGCCTCTGGTGCCACCTGTAAAGGGACGCGCGGGCTTTGGACCTTCCTGTATAACTATTCAGCAGATTTCTCCGTATGTAGAAGGATTGAGAGGAGCACTCCGGGGTATTGTATTCGATTACGAACTGGCCGTGTATCTCGGCCAGCTCGCACAACACTTCTCCCCACTTGTGACGAAGGACACTTCGCTGAGGGTTGTTGTCAAAGTAGACTCCTTTTCTGTTCAGAGTCTGGAGGGAAACCAAGCTTGTTGACATGCTTGGGCAATAGGCTACTCCTGTAAGGCGGTAGACTGATGGGCCTCGGGCACTGGTTACCCGCAGCTGAACATCTCCATACGCGAGGATTGGTACGCTCCCAGAGCCAGCTACCACTACGTCTTCTGGGCTCGCGGCCTTCAGATGAGTAAACCGGGACCGGGTATTGAAGATGTGGATGCTGGATCCCGAGTCTAGTATCGCGCTCTTTCGAAGAGGGTAGTCCTTCTCGGGGCCCTCTTCCAGCGCGAAGGAGCCGACCACCTCTGCCACGGGTGGACGATATAGTCACTGCGTGGTTCGGCGCTTGTGTTGAGCTCTCTTCAGTGCGCGCTTTATCTCAGGTATCGTGGCGATGCGTGCGTTGGCAATGCGCTCGGTGGAGCGGGCTGGGCAGCCAGCCTTCCGGGCGGAGATTAGGATTGGCGTACCAGCAACGGTGTATGGGGTGGCGGCCGTAGCATATCAGGCAGTCTCCCACATTGGGATTCTCTTTCTCCGACTCGGTGCGCTCCTCGATCTTTGGGCGCTTGGGGAGAGTATCTGATGGGCTCGCCTGCCACCTCGGTGTAGACCAGGCGTGGGGGCTTGTCGTCGTATGGGGTTTCGAGCTGGCGTCCTTGGTGAAGGAGTGTGTGTTACCTCCTCTGGGACGCTGGCTAGCTCCCCGTCCTCGTCTTCTCCTTCAGGGTCAAGGGAGGTAGCAAAGGCACCCCCTCGAACCACCCTCGTGGATGGTCGTGCAGAGGCAACGAGGATACGGGCTTCTTGGCGAAGCTCTGTGGCGATGTCCTCGAACCTCAGGGAGTTCTCCCTTATTTCTCTCGTATGAGTGCTCCTGAAGGTGGTTGCCCACGTCGGGTGAGTAGCTCGGAGAGCTCGCTCGATGTCTGCGACCAACTTGTACGACTCCGTGACCTCTGCGCCTGCGCGCTCGGCTTTCATCACTCTGGTGAGCCAGTCGTCGCACCATTTAGGAAGATCCTTGATGAGCTTCCCGGTCGCTGCGTTGATGAATGCCTCGTACTCGTTCTTGTACTTAAACTTCAGGGAACGCCTGGAGACCTCCCCGAGCTCCACGAGCCTATCGTACCACCTCTCAGGTGTCTCGTCGGCGGGCATGTAGGTGATGCGCTTGTCTGGATCGACAGTCTCACGCATCCACTCCACAAGCTCCGAGACTCTCGTTCGGTGCGTGGTGTAGCGCTTCAGCATGATGTCGTGCTGTTGTTCGGCGGCTATATAGAGGCCTCGTGCGTTCGTCTGTAAGGGTCCCGCCAGAGTAGGGTTCCGGCGGTTGCCGTTCGCCATTAGGGGGTACTCGGCCAACCTGGGAGCCCGTGGCTTCTCTGGCCGAGGAGTGCGTTCTTCGCCTGGCACCACGTACTCCCGGAGGTCGAGGTTTCGGGCGCGAGCTGTGAAATCCTCGTTCCACAGCGGGAAGTCGTCCGGGGACTTCAGAGTAACCTTCGTAAGCTTCGACATGACTTCGTTCTTTCAATACTCTTCGTAGGCTCGCTCTCTCGTAGTGGATAGGGATCGTATGAGACTCTTAATTGTCAGATTGGAGTGATTATGTAATGTGTTCCGTGTTGTGTCCGTGAGCTCCCCCAAATTGGGGAGCTCACCAGTAGTCTTTATATAGGAATAAATTTACATAATTATTTTGTGCGCTCCAGCCACCTCAGCCCCGTGTGGCTCGATGTCTTATGTAATCCAATATTATCCAACAGATATCCAACGTTGCATATCTCTGTCTGTCTGTCCGTTCAAAGGTGACTTCATCATCGTCTCCTTGCTCTCCGAAAGATGACGTGAGATCGATTGATCGACTCTCTCTCTCCCTCTCTCTCTCTTCTCTCTCAAACAGAGAAATAACTCACGGTACCTATTCCCCTCCACGAACACTGTGAGCATCAACGAAATCTGTGATTGTTTATTTTCCCTTTGGGAAAACGACCCGGTTTAGTGTAGGACCTGTCACATGGAAAGGGCCCTAGCTTCGTCTAGTCGGTGTCTAGGGTTTAGCTGAGAAATAGGTATTTCGTACATACGGATTATCGTACATGCATAGGGAAGATCGAGGGAAGAAAAAACTGGGCATTCTCTGAGATCATAGTCCGTAACCCTTCGCAATCTATTCCGTTTAAGTATGTTGATAGGTTAGGTAGGTTGTCTTAATGAGGTGGTTGACGAGTTGATGGATCGATAGCAGCCTGTCGTCTCCGAAATAACCCCGGGGGTTTGTTTACTTCGTCTATACCTACCCTCCTTAGCTTCAACGTAGATGACCAACCCATCTCAGTTCCATAATGGTGTTTCCACGGCGATCTCTCTCTGGTACCTATTCAGATTCACACTAATCTGCAGATCGTTGTTTAGTAAGTCCTTACGAAATACGCCGTATTCAAACAAGAACCCCTTTTTACCCTCTCTTCTTCTCTTCACCATCATTACCAATCCGGAAATACTCAAAGACAATATACACAGTTTTTCCGTGGAGATGAAAATCATGTACAGAAACTAAGAGGCACGCCACCAATTTTGACAATTTGACAAATCCGACTTTCCCTGACTCAGTCAGCCTTACGGGTGGATTCACTTCCTGTCCCCTGCAAGCGCTAAGGTAATGTCGTTGGCGGAACTCGGCCTTTTTGCGCGTGGGAAGGTATTAGCCAAGTAGTGTCTGGGTACTACTTATACCTAGTAGGAAACAGTTATCTTTAGGTGAGTTATAACGAGACAACGGAATGGCCATTCCGTCGATGTTTCAAATGTCGTACGTTTCCTACGAGTAGTCTCGAAGACGGACATAGCGTATTCCCGAGGCGGGTACTCTGCATCTACTCGGCTGGTTTATGTCGTATTATAGCTATTCTGTAGTAGGTATCTAGCTGACCTTAGTAGGCAGTCTACTGTAGTGTGGTCTACCTATGATACGTAGGAGGATGAGTTTTTTTTTCCATCCCGCAAAGACTGGTGCGGAATACGTACCGGCCTGTTGCCACATATATGGGGGCATGTGAGAACTCGTAGAGGTATACATGATAACAATACGTAGATAGGTAGATCGGCGAGCTCCGAGTCACACATGTTCTGGTCGGGAGATAGGGACGGGAGATGGTAAACGATCCGTTGCTACTAGTAACCACGCGAGGTATTGATACTAGGTTGGTACCTGAGGCAGCAAGTGTGAATACCTTCAACTTCGTGCATTGTGCGTTAGTCATGGCTGACATAATTACATTCAACTCCGTGGGAGCAACGTGGGGGGAGTAGTGGTCCGTAGGGCTCAGGCTACGGCCTCATGCCCATATCAAATCCCGAAAGGGGCGCTAGAGGGAGCCGAAAAAACAAAGATTGAAAGAAAAGAGAATCGGAAAATCAGCCGAGTCCTTCCATCCGTTCGGCCGCCGTCCGTTTTGAATCTGAAAAATACCCAATCCCGGGCAGGGTCCATCCAGCACCGGCAAGCAGCCGGGAGCCCCTTATTAGTCAGCCCCTAAGTCATTATCCTCTCTCTCCCGCTGCCACCGTCAAGTTTCACCACTCCACGATGGTATAAACCGTCGGCTTTATCATCCATGTGAGCAATGGAAATAGTCTACTCCGTAGGGCGCGGCGGAACGCCACCATCGGTGTTCCCAGCCATTCCCTAGTGAACGACGGTCAAACATACCCGAGCCTCTCGGCGTATGCTTCCTAGTGTATTCCGTACCGGTATTTGCTTCCTAGGCACACCCAAGATAAGGCGAGAGCCAATTGCGCCCGACTAGCGCAAGCCCTATCATTTTCCGGCCTTCTTCCGCGCGCCGGGTTCCAGCCTGCTGGGTTTTTGTTTCCGACCAGTCAGCATTATCGTCGCTGATCGAGGGGAACGTTTTCGCCGTAGAAGCCTCCGTCCCTGCCATGGGCCCCGGATGCCAAACAGGCGAGGCATACACCACCGCCATACACACGTGTATGGCGTTTCCAACCAGCCCCTGAGTCGTCTAGCACCGAGATGATCTCCCCTGTGACGTCAATCTCTCTGCCGTCCAGCGCTGCATGTGGCGCAAGCGGTATGATCGGATTAGATGATGGAAACGAACTAGGGGCAAAGGCTGTTGATGGGAACTCCTGTGGTTCTTGAAGAGCATCCAGGGGCAGCGTCTTGGCGTAAGACTTCTTCCGCAACATCCTGGGCGATGTGTTTCTCACGTTCGGGTGTATGGTCGTCATGGATTCCGACGAATACGAGTCCGAGTTCGCTTGCTGAGTAAGAGTTGGATCAGAATCACCATGAACGGACACTGCCATGCTTGGCCGGCGATCCTGGAAGGAGAACATTGTAGCGGATAGGAGAGGTGGTGTGAGAGGCATGGCTGGCGGTGGCCGAGCCGTTAAGTGTTGTAGCTGATGCGTATCGACTTCTATCACCTCTACCCCTTCCTCGCTCCTCTGTCTGCTGATAGGACCGGATAATGCATCACGCCCACTACCCCGGTCCCCTTCTCGTACAGCTCCGTGGGGCTGCATGGGAGAGCCTCCAGACTCCCTGCTGACTGGCATAATAATCACCCTCCTTTAATTAAATTTATGGGTCGGGCTCGGGAAGAAGGACAAATTCGGTTGCAGTCTTCACTAGGCAAGGTCCCAAGAAGAATGGAGCGTGCCGACCTCTTATATAATTCTGTGAAAGACACAGTAAACACCAAAAAGCGCCACGGACCTCACAAAAGTGGTGGCCCACGTGAACAAGAACCTGGTCTGATCTGGAGAGAAATACCTCGGGCTGTTAGGGCTGTCGGCTCATTGCACGGGTAGATCAGCCACGGGCATCCTTCTGTTTTGGGAAACTGGTACAATGTTGTGAAGCCCGGGGGGGTGGTCAGAACTTTGACCACGGCCGGGAATGAATGATAAGTTTTGTGTCGATCAAGGGCTTGGAGGCGGCCGGGGCGGGGGGTGGTAGGGCCACACAGAAGGTGGTGCAGCGACAGGCAAGGAAAGACGTTATGTAGACCGATGTGAATGAATTCGAAGCGATGTGATCCTGTGGCGCAAGGATGATTGCGCTCACTTTGCGACCCAGGACTGAATAAGACTCACGCACCCGCACATGTGCAAGCTTGGCTGACCACTTAATGGCGTGAAGTGGAACGAATGCACAAGGTGACGGACTGGTGACTGATGAGACCGTACAGGGAAAAAGGAAAACAGAACCTCAACTGAGAAAGAGTGAATTGAGCCCCCAACGTCCTAGGTCTGGCCTGGGACAAGGTTATGCAAGAAGGGAGGGTAACAACTTGTTCGGTGTCGAGTGATTTGAGCGTGTGGGCGCCTTGTGCTTGTCAGTGTAAGGTGAAGGAGAGATCGCAGTTATATGAAAACGGACTGGACCCATAGCCGCGAGACCATACCGGCGGGTTGGCATGGTATAAGCGACCAATGCTAACATACGATCTGAGCCAAGAGGTCCAAGGTCCAAGGTTCAAGGCCCAAGACCCATGGTCCTCGACAAACTCGGCCGTAGAACAAACTCCAGGAGGGATGTGGACTTCGGTGGGGAGTTGGTGAGCTTGACACTCTCCCACAAGTCACCTGCAGGGCCTGTCATACTGGGGAGGTACCGTCAGCCTCAACAGGCCCAACCCTGTCGACGCAAGACACACATGTACACCTACAGTAGCGCAGCGTACCTACCTAAGTGGCGGACATCCTGGACGGTCATCATAAAGAATAGGTAATACCTACTACGACCGTTGTGGACTCTAAGCGCGAGCTAAGGTCTCGAGCTGACTGGTCACAAGCTGACAGCGCGTATAAGGAAGGAAACAAACATCATCGAGTGGGCAAATAAAGCACCGACGACTGAGACGAGGCACAGTAGCTGATACGTACCGTGTTGTGCAGCCGAACCGGTGAAAAGGCGTGATGAAGACGACCCTAAAAATGGCAAATATTAGGGCGGTAGGTAATCGGAGACATCCTACCTTACCGTTGGGTCCCTGGGACTGCCTAGTCGTAGTCGTGGTAACTCGCAAGTACACAGCAGGTACTTCACGCCCACTCATTAAAGTTGATCGTCGCTAGTTACCTGCGCGTACTCACGAGTCAATCAGCTGAGCGGGGGAGAGCGACGCGGCGGGACTAACGACGATGACAAGAAAGGAAACGGAAAAACATAGCTGGACTAGTGTCAATATTTACGTCCACTTGTTAAGACGTCCCGAAATTAATAAGAAGAGTGCTATGCTTACGGAATACCTAACGCATCCATCGCAGTCGTAGTCGTAGTCGACGGATACGTGGACGGTGAGTTGCAACAGCCCATGGCGACGCCGGCGATGATGACAACAACAACGAGCATGCCTACCTAGGTTAGGTAAGTAAGTAGGGAGGTAGTCGATAATCCGTAGTCTGGCCTCAGTTGTTAACCTGTTAGTGTACGTTCCGGCCCAAGGAAGGCGACATTTGGGAATCGATGCTATACATGCTATAGCGTAATCCGTGCCTTAGGGAGAAAAACCCTTTAACTCACATGCAGCAGTGAAAAAATTTGGGTCGGGTCAACTAACTGTCCCGGGGGCCCAAGCAGTCCATGATCCATGAATGATCCATGATCGATCCCCACCTCGAGACACTCGGTGGCATCCATCGCATCCTTGATTGGTAGGGATGGCCACGTCTGAGGCTCAGGGCAAAGCTTGCCTTGACGCATTGGTTGCACCCGTTGGTAGATCCATACCGGGGTTTGCGACGCTGTGGCACATCGTAGTGGCACATAGCAGTGGCACATAGAGGCTGATGAAACGCAGGAGAATCAGGCCAGAGAGACGATGGGAGTCGCCTACGGTTTCTAGCGCACTCGCATGGTACGGCAAATCCATGCCACTTGGCCTCATCGGGAGCTTAGGAAAAGTAGCAAGAGAGCTGAGAAGCCCCGTTCTGCTGGACTATGGAGTAGTGGTCAGGTCAGGTCAGGTCAGAGTGATAAGCCTAAGCAATACTCTACGCGGAACGAGACGGAATAATATGACGGAATGCAGCTTGGACGCAGTTCGTGCATGTGGATGCGCATGTAGGGCGACATTATGTAGGACTATGTGCAAATGATCACGAACATGATGAGGATGAGAGAATGAGGATGGAGGATGGGGATTGTCTGCAGCGCAGGGCAAGCACTCAGCAGGCACTACCTACCTACCTTAGGTACGGAATGACCCCGCCCAGCGGTTAGCCTTACTGTAATTACCGTTTTAATCAGTCAATGCATGCACGTAGAGGTAATTACGGATTGGACCATTGCTGCAAGAACGTTTTGTGTGAGAATATTCCGTAAGTACCGTTACCTCTTTCCGTACCAAGCAATAAGACACATCACAGTCGATGCAGTGCCACGGGTTCTGAACTCCCGTCATTTCCAAGAACATGGGTGACAGCCCTACCAAACCGTTGAATATTGGCAATCACATCGTCAGAAGGGATCTGGACGCCCTACCAGATGTCGGTGACAGGTCCGTGCAATGTAATCCGTATGTAGGTTGGAGGTATTCCGTATTGTACCTACATATTCCGTACATGCATGCATATTCCGTCCAAGGCACGCTCCTCGGAACATGCATGTGGACTTTGACAAGGATTGGGCTGGTCAGGTACCTCGACTGCAGTTATCGCTAATGAATGCTACCTGCTAGACAGAAACGGTACCGACGTGAAGCGACTGATACCGTGCGACAGGAGCGACTGAGTTGGTGAGGCAGGCACGAGTCTACATCGTATAGCAGAGCAGGTACTCCGATGGTATGGAAGGAGGTGCGGGTGGACTACGGGTGCGGAATAGATACTCTGGGCAGGCACGAGGAACATTCGTAGCAGTAGCTACGAGTAACGGAAAGCGCTACCTACTACCTAGTACTCGTAAGGATCAGATAGGTAGGCAGGCGTGCTTCCATAGGAACTAAGAAGATTCTTTTATGGAGAAGCCTTGGTTTCTTCCACCATTCCCAATCCAACGTCGTGATCCGCCCGTTCGCGCTGTGCTTAGGAATGGTGCCTATTGCACGAAATACTCCGTGTTCCATACACGACGGATTGCAGTATTCCGTCCGTAGCTCCAGATAAGCTACCAACCTACATGCGCAGGTCATTTCGGAATTACTGGCTACTCCCGTTCGCCCGCCCGTGGTCCATACAGACGGCGACCAGGTGAACCCCGGCTCCATAGGCATGTGTACGAAATATAATCCTCGCCGAGCACATATACGGATTACCTACCTACGAGTATATTCGTACACTACAGCGCGTCGTAATCTACGGAATACGGAATAGGCAGCTGTTTCGTGCTACTTGTCCTCCGTCGAAGCTCAAGTTTCGCCCCTCGCCCCTCGCCCCTCCTCCCCTCACTGTCCCCCCCATTCACCGCTTCTTGGACGGGGTCGCCATGGACTCGGGACTGTAGGTGACTACAAACGTCAATCTTCTGATGAAAAGGGGAAAAGTCGCAAGCCATGGCGACCACCTGGGGTCCTTGCGCTGTTGCACCAGAGCTGAAGCCGGCAGTTGTTGTGTTGAAGTGCTAGTCGACTGCATCATCTCGCATCACAGGGTGTGGATCTGGATTCCTGTGGAGGCAAACGCCATGCATGCGACCAACCCACACATGCGTCGCACCGAATATTACCCTGGCGCGCGGTCTTGGCATCTCTGCCTCTGCGATGTGGTCCCCCGCCAGTCTCGACGAACGAACCAAGGGGGGTATCCTGCTCGTTGGCCAGCTTTGTCCCATCCCTATGGCTGCGCCCCGCCGCCCCCCACCAATAATGGGACTGGTTCGCATTGTCGGCCGTAGACCACGAGCGTCTACGATGAACTATTGCCAGGGCATCAGCTGATGGCATCGAATTTTTCAGGTTCGTTTAATTTGTGTGAGGCGACATGAGATATTGTATGATTATTAGCTGCTGATCCTCTCGCGCCGCCACTTATTACACGGCTTCGTATTACGGAATAGCGACGTGCACAAATAAATGTACGTGGTCCTAAGCGGCAGCGACTTGCCCGCTCTAACCTCCTCTTGCAGCTACCGCGCTGCTATTGGCCTTCTTAAGGCTGACCAAGGCGATAGGTTCCACGGCTACGTGTGCCTCAATTTGTGCTGATGCATGCAATATGGCACCCAATGATCGTCACGAAATGTCTCTGTGGTGCCTTTTCAGCCCTACGAGATCTGAATCCCGGCGCCCCCACGGCGGTTAATATCCGTATGTAGGTATCGCAGATCGCGCTATTATCATGTACGGACTACGAGCACTCTACCCTGTGCGCGCGAAGTACCCTCTTTACCCTCTTTACCTAGGTCTACGAAGTGTGTACATACTCGTACATCCCGCCCTAGGCCAGTCGCCACGTACCGTCTGGACAAAATCAGGGGACACGTTCTTTTTCTCCGCGTCTCCTTACGAGGACTCTACGAGTACGCGAGTCTACTCGTACGTCCTGGGTGTTCCGTATAGTACATATGCTGCGAATATGTCCCATGACAAATTACGCATGTACTCTCATATGAGTCTCTTATTTCTTTTTGCCGCTTCTCAACACGGTGCTTCTCCTGACGCATTATCTCAACAATTCTCGTATGATGAGAGAGTTGACCTAGATGTAGCTAGGTACGGATTACTAGCCACCCGATGCGGATGCAGCAACATTCCAGCGTACTCCTTATTGTGGCAAAAAGAAAAAAATTTCTGTTCTTATAATAGAGGGCTAGATTCTATATTGCGAAGTACTTACTCTGTTAGGTACTCGATACTCTCGGTTACTATCAGAAGTGAGTTACTACGAGTAGCAGCCGATGGGCCTCGTTCACCGGTCAAGAGTTGATAAGTCATATTATGTATTACTATTCTCTAGTGACGTGTCTTCCCACTGCATTCTTCTAACCCGTATGAAGTGTAGATTGTTTACTTCGTAACTACGAGTACATACTTTACTATGCCGACGGGGTTACTGCCTCATTTCCAGAGTCTTACCGACTGCTTTGAACCCAGACCTCACCGGCACATATCGTCCTATCACGTCTGCAGCTGGACTCTTCGTGACGGCTTCTTTTCGCTGAGTCAGGTTTGAGATCGCCACTCATGATATATTGGCTGAATCTCACGGGCGATGGGCTTTACAGCTTACGTTCTTCTCAGTTGCCCCCGATGAATGCGATCAGCTGCTAAGCCGTGTATCACCACAGCTAAGGTGAGTATCGAGCAGCCCGGCTGGAGTCCTCCGTTCTGTGGAAGGCATGTCGCTCAGACCAAGCTGATGCAACAAGTCGGTTTCTTACGTTGCAGCGTCATACCCTTATTACGTCCGTGCGGCGGCATTATCGGGGATCTTTTGTCATCTGAAAGCTTTGGGGGCGGAATCATCATCAAGGCCTCCGGCAGAAAGCTGACCTCAGAACGCAATGCGACGCAACGGATCGAATCGTCCAGATACAGCTATGACATAAGCTGGCAACTTGCCATGACATGTAAGAATGTTGATAGGACTCTCTAGTTTGACTACTTGTCCTGAGGAGACGGTTTACGTGGAGGCTGGCGTGCAAGTTGATTGAGATATGGAGCCAGTCTCGGTACGATGACTGAGATAGAGCGGCAACTCGGTAACGAACTTGGCTTTCACATTAGACGATATGTGATGCTGGCAAGATATCTTTTAAAAGGAAGGGAGTAAGAGTTTACCGTCTCTTGACCAGTTGAATAGGAGATTATAGGAAGCGTGAATGAGTAAGAGGGATGTCAGTATATGGCTTCAATCACCACGCCAGAACGTAAAGCATGAACTCGGGCTTCGCGTTTTATTGTGACTCTCGTTCTCTTCGGAAAAGTGAATTATGAATACGGAATACAGTTGTCTCGATTACGGCCCCGTCTTGTCCAAGAAAGTGTGTACTTGCTGATGCCGGACGGTCAGTGGCCACCTTCGCCGCGAAGGGAGACCCGACTATCATTCCCAAGTCCGTTTATTTGCCAGATCATGTTGCACTGAATCGTTCGAATATCAACAACAAACAGCTACCGAGGACAATGGAGACAGACTAGCACTGCAAGGGTTTCAAGGGCAAGCGATCCTCGCCGAGAACTGTTGTCGATTACCGTTGCCTGCTAGACGCTGTTTGGTCCCCTTTTCTGAATGCCAACATGGTCATCAGTAAGATCATAGATCTCGAGAATACAATAGAGACAAAGAGCCGTCTTTCATTCAAAATGACGGTAGTGAAGTAGTTGGTTCGGTGATTCGGGGCACGATGAGTTCAAAGGGCGTGTCGCCTGTTAGCCCTCGATCTCATAATCCAACGACGAGATCGATTCTCGCACAAGTAGTACTTATATATGCCATTTACCAAGGCTTCGTAGAGTATAGACAAGTTTTCCTCGCAAGTTTGGTTACAACACTAATGAAGGTCTCCCCGGTCTGGTTCGAGATATTTGCTACAACACAATATTTGCCCCCTCGAGTCGAACAGATTAGATAACAAATATGTTGAGAATGGCTGGCGCCTTTCCGAGCTCCCTGGACTCAAGGGACCATCATGTCGGGACCTACACAGCCAATAACAGCAACCAGAGACGACATGATCAGCGACCCATGCCTACGTACGCGCCAGTATCGCCCGTTTCATCCTCCTCCGATCACGGCAACGGGGAAGTCTCGCCGCTCTCTGAGCACTTTTACGAAGCCTCCTCCACGATAAACGAACCTACCGGCAGACAACAACCTGATACACATCCTGATTCACGCCCCAACCGCTCTCTGACACCTCCTACTTGGTCTGTGCGAAGACCGCGTGACGCACATCCCCGGGAAACAAGAACACCCGCGGAACCGTACTGGTCTCATTCCACGCCTGCATCTCGTCACCCGTCATCCCGCCGCCCTCGCAACCTCACTCATAAAGCAGACGGCGCAGACCTCCCCGGAAGTTATCCCAGAGACCCCGAGCCAATCGCCTACGAAATGGCCGGTGCAGCACCCACGCACCGCTGGCATACCTTCGAAACAACAACAGCACCACCCCAACCAGGCATCATGCACACCGTCGTCGACGGCCCCTGGACCCAAGCCACCGCAGACAGAACACTCCATCATGTCCCCTGCACGGCATACGCACCCATGCCAGGAGCACCACCACCAGCCGACGCACCCGCAGACGCTGCAGGCGATGCCGCCGCCGGCGCAGAAGCACCCGCCGTCCCAGTCTCAAACGGCATGACGCGCGAGAGCTACGTCTGTCTAATGAAAGCCTTCCAAATCTCCGAGCTCGCCCTCAGCGTCTCCATCTTCTGGATCGAGACCCTCTTCATCGCGGTCTGGATCACGCCCGACGCGGCCATCTTCTCGAACCCGGAGAAAACAATGCATTCGGTCGCCTTCCTCATGGGCTTGTTCACGCCGCTGTATGTGGCCATTTGTCGCCATGTCGGCCGCGTCGATGGCGTGCGCGTTTTCCTGATCGATGCCGTGTTGTGTGGGGCGTGGACTGTGCTGGCTGTGTTTGCGGCGATGAGTTTACCCCCCGATGCGGCGAGTCGGGATGATCGGTTCTTTGCGGCGTGTGCGGTTAGGCTTGCGCTGCTGTTTTTGCTGGCGGTTACGTTCTTTTTGGGGATTTGTTGCCATGGGTTTTCGCATATGGCGAGGGTGGCGGTGTAAGGGGGTTAAGGAGGCGGATTTAGAGGATGGAGGGGGGACTGGAGAGAGATGAGCGTTGGGAGGGTGGAAGGGTAGGGGGGACGGGTCTACGGTTTGCTGTAATATTTGCTTTCTGCGTTGCTCTACGGAAGCGTGTGGTTTTATGTGACGGGTTTGCTTTTACATGGTCATCGGGGGTGAAGGAGGAAAACTGTTTCTCTCTCGGGCGTATCGAGCATATCGGGTAGGATCTATTGCTGAGGCATTTGCAATCAGGGGTTAGTTATGGCGGCGTAGAGAAAATCTCTATTCTCCAGGCAACTGGGTATGGCGAGTCAGTGCTGCAATGACATTATATTTCTTAACTGAACGGGTTCTACAGCCTCACTTCACAGGCGACTCAATCACTACAAACACAAGGTAACAGCTCGAACATTCTCGAAAATTGATTCAGAGTGATCATTGAATGTGAGTGATCACTCAGGCATGATGAGACCTCTATCCTCGTAAGGTCGCCTTTATCTAGGTATTTAGCAACCGATGCATCCCAAGCAAAGAAAACGAGAACCATGTGCTCATAACGTACATCGTTATCATGACCACACAACGCGGTGGTAGGCCTGGACTCTTATGCAGAAAACACCGACAGGAGAGAGTGAGTGAGAGAGATATAGAGCAGAAAAGAGAGATTAAGAAGGGGTTTTACAGAGGTCCAGGAAACGCAGAATCTCAGGCCTACTAGGTGAGTATCATGGCGTCTCCTGGATCGGGTGGTACCAAAAGGCCTTCGTTCTGCTCCTCCTCCATCATATCGATTAGGACCTCTAGGTTCGCGTCGAGGTTCTCTGCGTCTTGGCGATCTAGACACTGTTTTAACAATCGACGGTACTTGTCAATCTTCTCACCAGTCCCGGAGTGGCCCAGTGCGTTTACGTATTCTTGTTCGGCCTCCCTTTGCTTCTGAAGGAGCTCGTTGAGTTCGTGGGCGAGCTTGAGCCGATCTTCATACGAGTCTTCGCCTTGGTCGCCGTTCATGAGAGCCAGGCTCTGCTCGACCGAAGCTTGCACATGATACCGGCTCTGACTGGCCAGTGAGGACAACACTTGCTGCTGCAACATAGCCGAATCAGTAACGGCCTTGGCGGCCTCGTCAAGTGTCTCTAAGCTAGCCTCCAGGTCAGCTATGTGCTGGTGCACGGCGGATAACTCGTTTTGGGCGTTGCCTAGTAGACGGCGGGCTTCATTCTCGGCATCTATCTTCTCCTTCCATTCTTCCTCGTAGCTACGAGCGAGGTGCTGAAATTTCTCCAACACGAGAGGAGTGATCTTTGTCTGAACAGTATTAGCAGCATCTGAGTTATATGACGCTGCCAGCTTCGTGGCTGTATCGGCGAAGGCATCGCGGAACGACACATGCCGCTGAGAGTCAGGGGCAAATGGCGAGGACGAACGTTGGGGCACGCGTTCTCTCATGTTCCTAGTCGCGTTTAGTTCTTTAATCAGTTCATTGGCACAGACGCCTTCTGCGTTAGGAATATCGGAAGATGCGCCGCGACCGAGAAGCGCACGAACGCATTTCCGGGCCTTCGCCTTGGCCGCCAAGTGCAGAGCAGTGTTTCCGTTATGATCTTGCATATCTAGCAGATGGTGGACATAGTTGGCATCGTGAGTCTCCTGGAGCTTGTTCAAGATGTTGTCTAGGTAATAACGGGAACACGACTGGCTTTGAACCCGTCCTCCCTTCATGATAGCGGCATGGTGAATGACCGTGCATCCAGAGTCATCTTGGATGGCGACCGTATCAAAGAGTTCCTTAATAACGGCGGGAAACGTTTGCTTTTCGTAGCAATTGGTGAAATTGACGGACCGCATAAATGGCGTCTCGCCCCGGCAGTTCTGCGCTCCCAAATTCGCGCCAAATCGCTTCAACTGTTTGATCACTTCTACATCTCCCATGGCGCTTGCCCAGTGGAGAGCACTGTGTCTCTCGGAGTCAATGAACCAGTCGGGCTGGAAGTTGGTGGGAGGTTCGGGTCGGAAGGTTGGCTGATCCTGACGGGAAAGGAGGAAATAGTCGAGAAGCTCATCGCCATAAACCGAGTGCTGTTGGTCAGTAAGATCCTGCAAGGCCTCATCCCGATACCTCTTGCGCTGGTTGGCAGGGAATTGAGACGGATCGTGGCGGTCGTCTTCCGCCATGTATGACGCGGAGGCAACAGTAACGTTGTCGGGGGTATCATCTTCGTTAATGATGGGCTGGGGTGCAGGCTCAAACTCCTCTCGCGGTGGGGGCGGGTCTATAATATCCACGTTAGCGATCCTCCAATACAAAGCATCATGTCGGCGACGATGCCGGAGTCGGATACATACTGTTCCATTTTGGTACAGCTGGTTTCCGAGGAGCTTTGGGCTTGCTTGTATGGCGAGGGGCGGGAGGTGGACTCTCGCCACCGGGGGTATACTCGAAGATGGGTTGTAGACGATCATAGATGTTATTCCGTCGGGCAAGCTGCTCTCCCATGTCGAGCGGGATCCACGTTCCTTGGTATTTGCCATAACCGCCCTGGATCTTCTCGTGGGTATCCTTCTGGACTTCGCGTTCGAGGATACGTGTGCGAGCGGGCTTGTCGAAGCCGGCGCATTTGAGGATATGGGTGGCATTGATCCAGTTATCTGCACGTCGGCGCATCACATGCTCCTTAAGCTCAGGGCCGAACTGGTACTCGTAGACAGGAATCTGGACATATGACAGAAGATATCAGTCACACATCATGTGCTCATTGCTATTTGCTATGTCAAGGGCAAAGGGGCAAACTCGAATAGAGGCAAGAGGGAGAGAAACGCCGGGGAGACCAACTTACACCACTGTAGGTGGCACTGTAGATGCCTGGGCCGGCAGCAGGCTTTGCTGCAGCGGCTGGTTGGACCATGCTGACAGCAGGTCGCCGCCTGGGCTAATGGACTATTGGGGTCGTGAATCGAAAATAGCTGGACCGATGTTTGCCGTCGTGGGCGGGTAATCAAGCTGCCTCTCCTCCTCCTTCGGGAGCTCCCAGGAGGATCGGAATGGACTCGATGCGACGACACTGGACGAGGGACGAAGAAGGCAGCGTCGTCGTTACGGGGAATGACACAAGATAGGGGTATGAATTATACAGTAAGGTAGCCGGCATCATCCGGAGACAATTGGGATCACCGATAGCCGAATTGCATTCCGTGGCTTGACAAGTGACGGGTTGAGGCTTCGATAATGGTAAGACGCGTTGGAGTCAAGGGAGATGGTGACCAAAAGACGCGACCTTGTCGAGATCACGCGTTAATGAAAGCTGATACAACGAGGAAAGTACTCGCTACCTGCAGTCGGTGGGCCCACTTTAGTTTGCATGGAGTGGGGTTATTGCTGTACGCTGGGTTAGTGCGATAATGGGAAGGGTGCTTACTTGCATAATGCATAATCGCATGCATGGTACCTACTGCGACTACCCGGATGGCGGGTACAGGTTACCTCGGCGCCTCAGGCGGTAGGCAAACTGACGATTTGATTGCATGGGGTTTGTCTTCAGAGACGGCAATTGGCTGTCACTTACGGGATACATATAATAGCTGCTAAGTCTTGATCAAACAGAAATTCACAAAATTGATAAGATGGTTATTGACTGCGCATCTGCCCGTCGTGATTCTTCGGTGCCTCGGTTTGTTAGTTGCACCCAAACGTGCAAATCCACACCACAGTTCCGAGGTATCGGTACGGCTAGAAGAAGTACTTACCCCTCCTTAGTAAGCGTTCACGGAAGGTTAGATTCAGGACGGAACAGTGAGCACTGCCGAGATAGATTAGGCAAGCAGGCCTCTAATCCGCACTTGACGGAGGGGCAGCGAGGGCTAAGGGTTAGTGTGCAGGGCAGATCGTACCTACCTATCGTCACGTGTGGACTCGGGACGAAGCTTATCTGCGCATGCTCACTGGGCGGAAGAGTCACATCTCCGCTGGAAAGTTACGGAATACAAGGCCAGTTTGAGTCAACGACGGTTCGAGCTCCGATTTCGTCCCAGCAAGGTCCGGCCATAGTTACAGGCAATACCTACCCCTCAATTGACATACCTGTAGCTCTCTGCAACGCCCATTCTGGTCTTCTGGCTCCTTTTTCTACAGAGGAGGTGTTCTGAGTTGAAGTTGATGCGGGTCTTTCGCTTTAGTTCCCGACTGTTGTTAGCTGGTCGTCAAACTTGTCGCATCGGCCAATATAGATCGTCTTCCTCAAGTGCTCCTGTTCCCTTCCGTCGCGTAGGCAACCCTAACAAGCCGCTTCTTCCTTCATTGTCGTCGTCGATAAAGAAGCCGCCCGCCATGACTTCCACAGCTACCACGCTGAAGGGTCAGCCCCTCGACCGCACGACCTTCGATGGCATGCTCAGAAGACGCCTGTTCTACACACCATCCTTCGAGGTGCGTACGACTATTCATTAACCGGATTATGGTAGACAGATTAGAGATTGAGCCTAACAACACTGCTCTTCCAGATCTACGGTGGTGTCTCTGGTCTCTACGACTATGGCCCGCCCGGTTGCGCTCTCCAGCAGGGCATCATTGATGTCTGGCGCAAACACTTCGTCCTCCAGGAAGACATGCTCGAGGTCGACTGCAGTGTTCTCACGCCCCACGAAGTGCTGAAGACCAGTGGCCACGTCGACAAGTTCGCCGACTCCATGTGCAAGGACCCCAAGAACGGCGAGATTTTCCGTGCCGACCACTTCATCGAGGAGATTCTCGAGAGCCGGCTTAACGGCAACAAGCTGTCGCGTGGCCTTATCGATGCTCCCAAGGAGGAGGACCCGAAGAAGAAGCGTAAGATCAAGGGCGCTACCGAGGCTGTCCGACTTAGCGATGAGGTGGTTAGGGAATACGAAGAAGTCCTCGCCAAGATCGACAACTACAACACGCAGGAGCTCGGCGAGCTGATCGTGAGGTTCGATCTCAGAAACCCCGCCACCAACGTCCAGCCGCTTCCCCCCGTCGACTTCAACCTCATGTTCGCTACTAGCATTGGACCGAGCAGCAACCTTCCCGGCTACTTGCGCCCCGAGACGGCGCAGGGCCAGTTCCTGAACTTCTCCAAGCTTCTCGAGTTCAACCAGCAGCAGATGCCCTTCGCTTCTGCTTCTATCGGCAGATCTTACCGAAACGAGATTTCACCCAGATCTGGCTTGCTGCGTGTGCGCGAGTTCCTCATGGCAGAGATCGAGCATTTCGTAGACCCCCAGGGTGGAAAGAAGCACCCGCGCTTCAACGATGTCAAGGACATCGAACTGGTACTCCTGAACAAGGAGACTCAGCTTGCGGGCAAGACCACTGTTCAGAAGGTTACCATTGGTCAGGCCGTGGCCGATGGCACCGTTGATAACGAGACACTTGGTTACTTCTTGGCTCGCATCCACCTCTTCCTCGAGAAGATCGGTATTGACCAGAGCAAGATTCGCTTCAGACAACACATGGCCAACGAGATGGCTCACTACGCTACCGACTGCGTGAGTGACTACCTATTTTTTTTCTTTTCTTTTCCCCTATATCCGATGACACCTACTAATTCATCTCTTGTTTTTAGTGGGATGCTGAGTTGTTGACCTCGTACGGTTGGATCGAGTGTGTCGGCTGTGCTGACCGTAGCGCATATGATCTGAGTGTGCACGCGAAGAAGACCGGTGCTTCGCTTATCGTACGCGAGCGCCTGCCTGAACCCGTGTCTATCACGGAGTGGGAGGTCGACTTGCAGAGAAAGAAGTTTGGCCCTCACTTCAAGAAGGATGGCAAGGCCGTGGAAGTGGCTCTGTTTGCCACAAGCCAGGAGCAGAGAGAAGGACTTGCCAAGGAACTCGAAGCAAAGGGTTCCCTCGAAATCGCGGTTCCCGGCGTTGCTAACGGCAAGGTCTCCGTGCCTGCCGAGCTCATCGTCATCGAGAAGCGGACGAGAACGGAGAACATCCGGGAGTACACTCCCAATGTTATCGAGCCTTCGTTCGGTATTGGTCGCATTATCTAGTGAGTATTCTCATGCGAGGTTCTTTCTTTACCGTGCCGGTTTACTAACCATTGCTTTCCAGCGCTCTGCTGGAGCACACTTACTGGACCCGTGGCAGCGAAGGTGGTGACGAGGCTCGTGGTGTAAGTCATATCATCCTTTTATCATGCGCAGGACCAAATCAACTCACTGTGTATTAGGTTCTGTCGTTCCCTCCTATTGTTGCGCCTACCAAGGTCCTCATCGTTCCTCTCTCTGGTAACGATGTGTTCCAGCCTTTCTGCTACGAGCTATCTCAGAAGCTCCGCAAGATGGGTGTCTCTAACCGTATCGACAACTCTTCGGCGACAATTGGCAAGCGTTACAGCCGTAACGATGAGCTGGGCACACCCCTCGGCATCACGATCGATTTCCAGACGGTCCAGGACAAGACCGTGACCCTGAGAGACCGTGACTCGACGAAGCAGGTGCGTGCCGACGAGGACAGGATCATGGCCGCTATCCTCTCCATGGTGGACGGCAGCAAGACATGGGCGGACATCGAGGCCGAGCTTCCGGCTTTCACTTCGCAAGAGACCGAGATCCCTGTCCGATAGACAGATGGGCTTCTTGTTGCGGTGCAGATGCCCGGTCTGATGAATGCCAATTGAATACGAGGCATGATCCCTTCATCTCACACCGGATGGATGGGAAGCTATAGAGCAAAGCGCACCTAGCCGCTCCTCAAGGCACAATCCCTCATTTGTTTAGCTTGGCTGGGAGGCACATTGCCGGGTCATGCTACATATAGATCTCTGGGAATGATACAGTACTCATCAAGATAGACTTGAAGGGAAATGTAGAGGCGACTTCGAAAGAAGCAGGTGGCTTACATGCGCGGATAGCTAGATCTCTATTCGGTAGTGTTCATCAATAAGAAAGCCAAGATGTGTATGATAGGGCTTTACTGAGAGCTCATGATTGAATGTGATATCACAACCTGTGTTATGATTTTTCCGTAAATGTCGGTCTTTTCCGTGTGAGAAGACCTCGGTGTAACGGTAGCATGACCCCTGTGCTTCTTTACATGGCAGTTGCTCCGGACGCATGACTTTCTCACATCTCCCATAGGCTCGTCGTCGGTCAAGAGTGTCAACCGTGATATCTTCACAGCCACTTTCATGTAATGAGCAGTATGAGAGAAAGTACACCATATTTGACAGGGTCGTAGTCTTCGTGTCGGTCTATCAAGTAGGTAGTCGGCGATGCTGTCCTGTTAAGTCCGATGTCTTTTTTTCGGCCTTTGCACGGCCTGCTTCGTCTGAAGGATGAGATGAACACAGAATAAACACCGTGATATAAGATGTAACAGTAATTGCAAGAAACAACAAGAATTCATCCTACCTAGCACCGATATTCCTTCGTTCTCTGCGATCTTAAGTCCTAACGTCGATCGGACAAAGCAGGTTAAGTCCGATATCCCGTACTCAAAGTCCTGCGTCGACCCGCTTTTTTCTCTCGGCCGGAGCGAAAGATTGACGGCGGGAATCGGGAGGAAATAGACCGGGGCGGCCTCCCCCGCACGAGGACCTGGATCGTTTCCATCTTTGCTCGGTCTCGAACTTGACCTGCAGACTGCAGCTTATATTTTGTCTCGGACTTACGTTGTTAACGACGACACGAGTACGGTTTTTATGTCCGAGTGGGGAATTTGAGATCTAGACGAGACGGCAAGGGAGGTGAGTGAGTGCGTGAGTGAGGGATCAGTGTTGGGGGATTTCGTATTTATTACGACATTGATCGAGGGGACTTACTGATTATTCTCAGCTTCTACAACTCACGAGAGACTCACGTCACTCACACTTACACATATTCTACTCCTTCATCTTCTTTTCTCACCAAGATAGTCAGTCAAAATGCCTCTCATCACCACAAACCCCAATGACCGCATCATCCTCGGTCTCATGACCTTCGGCCCCGAGGTCAACGACGGCGCCCGCATCACCGAGCTCGCCGAGTTCAACCGCGTGCTCGACCGCTTCCAGCAGCGCGGCTACAACGAGGTCGACACGGCGCGTGTCTACATCGGTCGTAAGCAGGAGGCGTTCACGCGCGAGACGCGCTGGAAGGAGCGGGGTCTGACGCTCGCTACGAAGTTTTTGTATCCGAATGCGCCCGGTGAGTCGAAGGGGGAGACGATCACCGAGAGTCTGGAGACGAGTTTGAAGGAGTTGGGGACGGATTGTGTTGATGTGAGATCTTTCTTTGTTCTTTCAATTTATTCTCTCAGTTGAGTACTCTGGTTTGAAACATACTGACTCGGACGTAGATCTGCTACCTCCATGCTGCGGACCGAGCCACTCCTTTCCAGGAGACGCTGGAGGCCGTTGATAAGCTGCACAAGGCCGGCAAGTTTGTGCGGTTCGGTCTCTCGAACTTCACTGCTGCTGAGGTTGCCGAGATTGTCATGATTTGCAAGTACAATGGCTGGGTGCGACCTACTATCTACCGTGAGTTGACTCCTGGGCTATTATCTGTATGAGTTAGCTAATGGAATGTCACAGAGGCCATGTACAACGCCATCACTCGTGGCATTGAGGCCGAGTTGATCCCGGCTTGCCGACGCTACGGCATTGAGATTGTCGTCTACAACCCTAGTACGTTATCTCCATCTCCCATATCCCTTACGCTTAATTCTTACCACAAATCCAGTCGCCGGCGGCCTCTTCAGCGGCAAGATCAAGAGCAAAGACGCCCAGCCCGAATCCGGCCGCTTCAGCGCCCAGAACCCCAGCCACAACGGCTACCGCCAGCGCTACCTCAAAGACAGCACCTTCCACGCTCTGCAGACCATCGAGCGCGCCATCGAGAAGCATCCGGGCCTCACCATCATCGAGACGGCGCTGCGCTGGACCGTGCACCACAGTGCCCTGCGCATCAAGAACGGCGGTGGCGATGGTATCATCATTGGTATCTCGTCGTACGAACAGCTTGATAATAACCTGGATAATTTGGAGAAGGGACCCCTTCCTGAGGATGTGGTGAAGGCGCTGGATGAGGCGTGGATGATTTGCAAGGCGGATGCGCCGAATTATTGGCATAAGGATCTGGTGTACACGTATGATACGCAGAAGGCGCTGTTTGGACCGGGGGCGAAATAGATGCCTCAGATGTTGGGTTGGTCCTGGCTTTTTGATGGGTATTATCTAGAAATAGAGATCCAAATGCAGAGTCATTTCAGACTGACTGCTACGTGCATCTCGCAGTTACCCCTGACAGGTATGCGCATCACAGCAGAGACATTACCTACTCTCATTCATCTGATGTCTACTATATATTCTCTCGTAGATGTAGAATCTGTCACGTACGACCATACCCACTGGAGAACTCGGGATCCCGTCCGCTCTCCCATAGATAAGCCGGTGAGGGCCAGATTAGTAGTTGGGTCGGTGACGACCAGCGAATCCCTGGTGTTGTACGTTTTTTTTTTTTTTGCTCTTTTTTTCCCAATTCTCTCTCTTCTTTTTTACTTCTCATCCTCTCTCTCCTTCTTTCCTCGTTTTTGATGGTCCCTAATTTTTTTTTCAAGGTCACGATACAGACGAGCATGACGTAGCTCTCTCCTAGGTTGATCTAGTTGGCGAAACGTCATCAGTACGATGCTGTGACGACGGGGAAGCTTTTTAACTACCTCACAGTGGAGGCGACGCGGTCTTTTATGATTTCTAATGGGTTATGAAAAAAGAGAAGGAGTCCTGTATGTATTTCATGTGATTCGGGGAGTCTATCGGCGACAGGAGTCGCGATAATAGATTTGACAAACTTCTACAACATCTCAACTCCATGAGCGCCAACTACATAAATGAACCGCAATTGTATACTCTCGGTCTATAAGCAGCCAGTTGATCGTACCAACATTTTCCAAAGACGTTTCTCCTCGCGAGAGCCCGGACGTCATGTACAACCCGTGAGCTAGTGCATCTCGCAAGCCATTCAGCCCTACGATCCCTGGATCTCGACCCTATTTGCCAGAAGGCATGCGAATGACTGCTCGACACGTGCGATGTTACCTTTGCCGTTGTAAGCTGTGGCCAATGTTATGGCGGAGATATATTGCGGATGGTCAGGGCAGCGGTTTGATTTGTGGTCGAGAGGCGGATTCGCGAGGGGTTCCGGTGAGCTATGTTTGTATGGCGAGTCTCATGAAGAGCATCCGGTATTCACGTAGAAAGCGCAATCAGAACGATTCAGTATTTCTCCTGAGATATCGCGAATGTTTCAACCCCTATTCCAACGACTCACGAGATCGCGGGGCTTGTCAAATAATGGCTCACGGTCACGAATCTGCTGGAGTTCGATCCGGGCGAGTACCTACGATCCAGTATTCCGGTTACGACTCGAGGTGAACCTTTGTGCCGTTTCACGATACGATTCCTGCCATGAGGATGATCGGGAGATCCGAGATCTATCATCTGTCGTCGCACCTGGTTACCGTACATACTTCATGACCTTACGGATAGGACTCTCCTTTTCTTTGATCTGAGTTTAAGTCCCTGACCTGTAAATCAGTCAGTTTTCAATCCCCAGGTCTAGGACTCGGTCTCCGTAGGCAACAGAGTTCGCACGTGAGCGTGCTAGACACGAATATCCCTCAGACGCCTCTCTTTTTCCTTAGGTCGATCCATTCGGTTCTCCTCGGCTAGACTCGTCAACTCTAGTTGCGATATCCTCTTTTCAGGAGGCTTCCAGCGAGTCGGATTGCGGGCTTCCTTCTGCCTACTCCGCGGTAAATACGTACGCCAGACAAACCCCGACTCGTGTATTCCGTAACTCGTTCCGGTTGAATGCGCCTCTGTATCTTGCCTATTCAGGCTGTCCATTTCGTAGCTCGCTGTTTCAACTTACAAGCGACTCTTTTGAGGCCTTCTTCAGTCAATAGGAACTGGATAACATCCATTGCCGTCGTCGACGAAGAATACAGTGCCTCCCCATTATTCTCTCACACAGTGAAACTGTCAACTTTACCCTTTAGCTCGGTAAATTGCCTACCAAGTCCGGTTAGCTGTCTGCATTGATCAGCACCCGATCTAACCGTAGGTGGAAACAATTACCCCTTTATTTACACGTGCGAGGAAGTCTCAGATGCGCACTGTGCCGACTAGAAGCCCAGGAATAGGTACGTACCGAATGCCCATCGATGAACCACGGTGTTAATGACGTCCAGGGCAACAACAATATCGATGACGAGAAATACTTCATGATCATCATCATGGATACATATGCACGCCGACAGCAGCCTTATTGAGTAGTATTCGGTAGGTAACGGTTGCGAAGTCACGTCGTTTGGCTTGAAAATCGAGGAATTGACATCGGTCTTAGAACTGCAGATAACCTGACATTGTTCAGTGTCTGAAATGTCATGAACGTGGACGTGGACGACCGTGTTTCAAATGAACTTGATACGTGAATACACCGTCTAGATACATGCTGTAGTGCGACCTAGTCCGTACCTACAGGCTACCACCAGACCCTGCGTGTGGTGGTAGCATACGGAATATACTGCCATGATCCCTAGTCAGTGTCTACCCTAGTACATATCTACGGCCATCTGACGCACGAATCGTCTCGATGACTTTCTCCTACCTGCCTGCTTCCAGCTTCGTTAATTGTCTCAGATGAGAGGCAAGGAGCTCCGGCTTGCAACCACTCTTCTTCCGTTCTCTTCGCATCTCGACAACCTCATCATGTCCTGATAGCATTCATGCAACAACTCCAACTCTGCGTGTTTCTCGATGACAGTATAGCCTAGCTTCTCTTATATCCACCAGGTTAACAGGCATTTCAATCGGGCTCGCTCTGCCACACCGCTAAGGAGTAAGTGATAACCATCCCTACCCGGACCCTTGCGCATAAGTACGAAGTATTCCGTACAACCCGTCGTTCGCTTCTCGCTAACTGGTTCTCCTCGTCACCTAGCCATGATATAGAACTCTCAGCTTCAGTCTTTAGCAAGCAACTATTTCCGCTTCCTCTCTCTCTCTTCGAATAGACGACGACTCGGGCGAAAGACCCCATCGCGACGACGAATATGGCCGGTAGAAGCAGACCCGCTCCGCGACAGGCGAGGGTGCCGTTGCTGGAGAAAGACGATGAGCAAGAGCGCGGACGCACGCACTCGCCGGATGATAACAGGGACATGGAATCCCGGCCCGCTTCCGCTTCCGGTACCGCCGTGAACACCCGCCAGCCCCTGTTTACCCGTAACCCGAGAGTGCGTTCCCGTTCGGCGGACGTCCAGTTCCAAGCCGCCGCCCGGAAGAAGTACATGCTTGCCGCCGTGTTTCTCGTCGTCTGCCTCGTCGCCTTCGTTGTGCAGACGGAACTGGGTCGCTACGTACAGCATGAGCTCGGCTGGAACAAGGCCTACTGCATGCTCTACCTCACCCACGGCTCTTGGGTGATGCTGTGGCCCATGCAATTGCTCATCCTGCGCTTACAGAGACGTCAACTACCGTGGTCGACTTTCTGGCGTCGTCATGTCGAATTGCTGAGAAGCACAGCACACATGGTCGCCGAGCAACGACTCGACGTGCCGCACAATGTCTTACGTCGTAGTCCCGTGCCTTACGTTATACGTACGTCGGCCTTCATCACGTCCTGTCTAACCGTGGCTGGCTTGACCTGGTACGTGGCTGTTAGTATGACAACCCCGAGCGATCTTACCGCCATTTATAATTGCTCTGCCTTCTTTGCATATGGTTTCAGCGTGCCGCTGTTGAACGAGAAGTTGCGCCTCGATAAATCGCTCGCTGTCCTTGTCGCTATCGTCGGTGTTCTCGTCGTTGCCTACGGCGGTGCTGCTAGCGCCGAAGCAGGATCGGTCATGGGTACGCGTCTTTTCGGCAACCTCATCATCGGCGCCGGCAGTGTGTTGTATGGATTGTATGAGGTGCTATACAAGCGGTATGCTTGCCCACCCGAGGGTACGTCGGCTTCGCGCGGTGTCATTTTTGCTACCACGTTCGCGAGCTGCATCGGTGCCGTGACGCTGCTCATCTTCTGGGTCCCGCTGCCTGTTCTGCATATTCTCGGCTGGGAAATTTTCGAGATGCCTACTGGCAAGACGGCATTGTATCTGTGGATCAGCGTCCTCATGAACGCCCTCTTCGCCGGCAGCTTCCTCGTGCTCATTTCCCTCACCAGTCCCGTCCTCAGCTCCGTCGCCTCTCTGCTGACCATCTTCATCGTCGGTGTTGCCGACTGGTGGATCACCGGTGAGGCGCTTTCGGGGTCGGCTTTGCTAGGCGGCGCGATGATTGTCGTTGCGTTCCTGATGCTCAGCTATAGTACGTGGCGCGAGATGTCGGAGGAGTCCGAGAAAAAGACCGTCTATGGGGAGTCGCCTGTGGATTGGGACAGCGAGGATGACGAGTCTGATCATAATGCGTGATTCTTTCAGTTGACTCGGTTCGCATTCAGGAACATAGAGGCGAGTTCACGGTTTACGCCGTACGGATGCAAATAAAGCTGGGCAAAGATGAATGTCCATTTGACTTTTCACATTTTTCACTGTCTTGTCTCCGTCTCTGTTGTTCCTTCCATGAGTCTGCTTTAAACCTGGCGGTCTTTCCATTATTTCGGTGCTTACCAGATCCTTTGAGTTTCGCCATGTTCCATCGTGACCGACATCGGCCTTTTGACATCATAACCATTGTCTCTACGTATTTTATTTATTTATTTATTTTTATTTATTCGTTTATTATTCATCTACGGAACTCTTAAGTACATTGGGATGGCCATTCACATACCACATCATTTTTTCTGTTTTCTCTTCCTCTTTTCAATGTCGATTGTTCTTACTGTAACAAGGGTCCAGGCGGTAGGTTATCATAGACAATGGGTACGAATGCGGATTATGCTGGTTCACACACCACATATGACCCGGACGGTGGGTGTATCTGCATCAAATGTCAGGTTCGGTGTTGTTTTCTTTTCCTTCCTTTATTCCTCTTTTCGCTACCGAATTCATGATTCTTTTCGGGTCTACACTACGGATTATAAGATGGGTGCCATTATTTGTCTGTTTGGCTGCGAGGCATTAACAGACGATAGGGGTTGAATATACCCGGCAATACTGTGCTCAAGAGATTATTCTCTCACGAACTGGGCGTTAGGACTATTGAATGCTCGTTATAGAAGTTGTGTCTTGGACGGCATGCTGGAAGGGACCTACACGTTATCTGATGTGGTTCGTGTCTCAGTCTTGCAGCGGCTTTTGTCTCGAATCTGGGGTTAGTATTGGAGCCAATGATGGGGTTTCTTCCTGCCCGATACGCCTCCTTTTCATGGAGATTAGGGGCCGTATAGTCAATACTACACCAATGGTCTCTCTTCTGATGGCAAGAGAAAACCTGTGAATGTATGCATCAAAAGTGTCATGTTTCTTGTCGTTCTCCTGTTTGGATTGAATGCCTCTAACTACCTGTCATAACGTCGTTCATAATCGTGATATCCAATGCTTCGTGCCCTGACTCCCGCGCTGTGCTTGACGTGACTTCTAGATCTCTCTCTCTCTCTCTCTTTCTCTATAAGCATGAAGCATGTGCGTTGTTAACTACTTTAGTCGACATCGATGCGCACAATACGTCCCTCAACATGTGGTGCGATGGCTCGTGTCCAGTCGACCTTGATCTCACCATCTTTGAGATCGTCTGCGACCTTGCACTGTACACCAGCCAGGCGCGCCCACTTGCTGAAGAATCGGCGCATAGTTTGCAGCTCGACATCCAGCTGCTCGACGACGATACCCTTCTGCTTGACATCGTCGTCATCATCGCTGTCTGACTCGTCTGCCTGTGGCGGCACGCCCGCACGGCGCTCTCGGATCTTCTCCGGCTTCCATTCATCCCATCCACCCTCTTGGGTCGTGGGCCGCTCTTGCGCGGGTTGCTTCACTGGCGAGGAAGCCTGGTGGGTAGCACCGACCTTACTGGCGACCTTGTCCCAGTGGCGGCGGATGCCCTCACCCCAGTGCTTCCACTGGCCCATAACCTTGAGGGACATGAAGTACTGTCGGAGCATCATCGACAGGAGAACGCCGTTTTCCTCGGACACGATCTCCTCGGATTTACCTCCCTCGGACTCTACGAGCAGACTGTCGTAGCCATCCTTGCCACGTGCCATGTATCCGCGTGTCACGAGCGTGTACTTCCTCTCAAAGTCGATGGGCTCGCCGCCGACAGCAGCGGACACGATGCGGGAGCCAGATGGCTTGCGCGCATCGTAAGCAAACTTGATGTTGGACACTTGGGGGAAACGTCCTTCGAGCGCAGGGTACAGGGACACACTGTTCTCGAGAGCACCCCACAAAGCTTGACCCGTTAGTTTGATGACCACGACGGGATCCTCGAAGGGGAAGCAGCTAAGAATATCCTTCAATAGAATAGGCCCGGCCGGGTAGATCTGATCACCACGAATCGTGCCCGAACTGATCAGGGTGCAGTCACCCGAGTAGTGATGGCGCATGATATCGCAGACTAAGTTACCAATGTTACTCTCCTCCAATCTGACCGTTCTAAATCGGGCATCAAGGGGTGCGGCTGTGTAGCCGATGGGCTTTTGAAGGGTGACCTTGAGGCTTGCTGTCGTCTTGTCAACCAACTCAACAGTAGGCTGATGCTGAGGAATTTCAGATGTAACATCCCTGCGAGTGATGTTGAAGTCCCACTTCCCTGCCTCGTCGGGTCTTCTTCTCACTTCAATGTAACTCATTTGCTTGAAGTCAGTGCCCGACCGCAAGACGTGGGTACCCTTGATCACACTGTGGTTGTAGTAGTGGTCGTGGCCACCGAGGATTATATCGATAATGCCATCGGTCTGCTCGGCGAGCTTGTTGTCGTTGGGCTCACGCATGTGGGTCACAGCAATGATGATCTCGGCTCCTTCGGCACGGAGTTGTGGCACGAGCTGCTTGGCTGTCTCGCTCGCCGACTTGTAAATGATGTCCGGGGGCAGACTGTTAATAGTAGCTAGCCACTCTCGCTCGGCAAGTCCGATAAGTCCGATCTTGATGCCATTGGAAGAGGTCATCATCATCGTCTTCTTACAGTTACCGATAGGAACGTCATCTCCCAATGCTGGGCTGTACAATGTCAAGAGTCAGCATCTTACGAAGACAGAGTGGGGGTGAGTGGTGAGACAATATGTGTGTGAGAGAGAGAGAGAGAGAGAGAGTCGTACTCCAATACATTCGCTATGAGCCACTGTTCAAGGCAAGTCATCAGTCAGTAAACAATTCTCATGCAATAATAGTCCTGGACGGGCCTCATGCGTGTAGGAGCGCCGAGACTACGCGGGGCGCTGGGGGAGGACTAAAAGATGACTATTGTCCAATGCGTACCGGAAAGTTGCATTTGGAAGCAAGGTGTCTGAATTTGCGGACGCCAAAGTCGAGATCGTGGTTCTGGCAGCGAAGTCAACACAACTGTGCAGAATGAATCGAGGGCATCGTGAACAGGCTATTACCCCTAAAGCTGCGGCGTCCGTTCCGATAGCGTTCAATAATGGGACCATGTGATCACCTATTCACGTCGAGAGGCAATCAATTAGTCGAGCAGCTTTGACAGATAGACAGACCAGACTCAATATCGCACGTACCCTTCGTGCAAGAGCTTTCCAGACTGGGGTTGAAGGCATCTCCGGAAAAGAAGGTGAGCAGCTCGGGCTGTCCCTCGAACTGTGTGCCCTCACGGTAATGCCGTACCAAACTCATGAACCTCGCGGCACCGCCAACGGGTTCGCTCGAACCCGAGTCCACATGGTAAACGTCGTTGTAATGAAGGAGGCGGAGATCGGGAGAGGCGCCATCCCATGAGTGGTGAGTGACGGTCTCATTGGGAGGGGGCGGGCTCTTGGTCTTCTTGTCAGGCATGATGGCTGGTCTGCTCTGGTCTGTATGCAATCTGTGTGTCTGCTTGTCTGTTGTTGACCGTGTGTCTCCTGTCGGCAACGGTATCAAGTAGGTAGATAGGAAGGAAACAGGAACGACACGTCTACGGGGGGAAGAAGAAGAAGCTGGAGGGAGAGAAGGAGGGGTCACGAAAGCTAAGGTACAGATTCAGACGATTTGTTGTCAATAAATGACCTAAGCCGCGATTATCTGGATATCTACTGGACGGCATCTGTTGGGCAGCCAAGGGTCACGTATCTAGATGCTGCTAGAGGGTCCACCTCTGGCAACCCGATCCGAAATATGCGGTGATCGCCCGGCCCATCTAGTGACGTGACGGCTCACAAGCTTACCTGTAGCAGCAGCACCAAGCAGTGGCAGGTCAAGGTAGCAGAGGCGGGAGGACGGAATACGAAGCACGAAGGGCGGAACGGTTCGAAACGCGAAGAGGGAGCTGAAACGGGCCAATATAGACTACTCGTTTGTTAGATAGACTCCATTGATTGTATATTCTCTCTACAGTGATTCTACTTGTACCCCTGATATAAGCATAGTTTTCATACGTCATTCCTCCGTTGCAACCACCAAGGTTCTCTCCATGGGAGCTGAGTTTCTCTGAGAAGCCAGTCGAGCCAGGCAAGTAAAGTATTTCTTCTTCCGTAATTCACATCAACAGTCAAACCTGTCTCCTCTCTCTCTCACTCATGTTCGTTCACGGCTCACCTGGCCAGATGCTGTCAGCGAGTTGCCTGACCAGTCGGAGTTTGGCCACCATATCATCTCGTGTCACCGAGTTCCCCAGATGATGGCTTGCAAACCCGCACTGGGGGCTGACGCCCATTCGCTTCAACGCCTCCTCTCGCGTTTGGCCTGATCCCTTCGCGATCACGTCAGCTGCTGCAAACACCCGCTTTCTCATGTCACCCAGGTCCTCTAGCGCCGGGAACTTGCTGGTGATCACACCTAGCACCACGTTCTTATTCGCCGGGAGCTCCTTGAGGGGCTCGAAGGTGCCGGCTCGCTCAGTATCGTACTCCAGGAAGTACGTGTCGGCATTGATCTCTTGGAAGAGCTTTGTCGCAATGCGGTCATACCCTCCTTCCGAGAAGTGCTTGCTGTACGCAAAGTTGCCTCGGCAGAGATGGATGCCAAGGTGCATGTCGGATGGTCGCGAACTGATGCAGTCGTTGTACATCTTGACGTACGAGTCCAGCAGCTCTTCGGGGTCCTCGCCGTCTGCCTTGAATCCCGCAATCATCTTCTCAGAGCAGAAGTCTGTGAGTAGGAGGTTTGTCAGTCATCTGAACTTCTATGAACGGATTGAACCTGGATAATAGCATACATGCGAGATTCGGGTCATCGATAGTCACGTTCCGGCATCCGTTGTTGTACAGGATCCGGAGCTCTGTTCTGTACGCCGCAGCGATATCTTCAAAGTACTCGGCATCATTCGCATAGACACTCTCGGGATAAGCCATGCCCTTTTTATAGCGCAGGTGATACCTGTCAACCCCTTTTAGTCCGAGACGACTTCGAGCAATGAACTTACTGGGGATTCTCACCATTCTGGAGCAGCAAGTGTTATCTTCATCTCTTTGACGCGGTCGGCTGGAACGAGGCTCTTGAGATAGTTCCAGTCGGCGAGATAACTACTGCCAACATGGCTGATCTTGCCAGTGCAGACGATGGACTCGCCTGGCTTGTGACCTGACTCGGCTGTGGGGTACAGATATACTCGTTAGGACATGGCCAACGTCACAACAACTGAGGTGTGTACGATGAGGGGAAGGATGAAGTCGAACAGACCAATGGTGGGTGATCAGGGGAGAATCTACTGACTGAATGCTGCTATATCCGGGACATACATGCGAAACATGCCCCAGTCCGGCACGGAAATTTCTTCGAAACCCTCGAGGTTCGGGAAGAACGTGCCCCAAAACTGATGTCGACGGTACTCTCCATCGTTGATGGCATGAAACCCAAGGTCCAATTGCAACTTGACGATCTCAGAGATGGCCTTGTTCTCAATCTCGTGCAACGCCTTGTCACGAGTAATGTCAAGTGCCTTGGCACCGTCGAGCTGAATTCGTCTCTCTGTCAACTCCTTTGGACGTAGGAGCGACCCCAGATGTTCTGCTCGGAACGGCGGGCGTTGCTTGATGGCGACCATGCTGTTATAGAACGACGACCGTGGATTCGTGATTACTCGTATCTTTCAATCTGTCCGACGCGTCACTCACTTGACAGGGACCCGCAGTCCTGACCAGTCCATATGGGGGGGAGGAGACCGGGTTTATATGGAGACCAGGACCATTTCGTCCGGCCAGTGCTACCTACCTAACCTACGGAATCTACTCGTACGGACAACTACGGATTACGTTGACCGAGGAGTGGGCTAGAAAAGGTAGCGTGGATGCTAGCTGTCCAGCGCCTCTTCTGGGACTTGATGATAAGTACTATTTGCGCGCAACGTCTGCTAATGCTACTGACACGCACCCACCTACGGATTACCTAGCTGTCACGGATACGCTATGTAGTATCATCATATCGCGGATGAGACATCAATCCAGATTCCAGAATCCAGGGGCAAAAGTCCCACAGCTAAACCTAATCAATTCGATCAGCAAATCAGTACACAAGATGGGCACAGCTATATATAGCTTCAATATTCAATCGGCCACGAGGTGCTTACACTATATAAACGGAATGCTACCGTACTCGCTCCATTGCCAGTCGCAAGAGAGCCTACAGGCTTGGCGAGAGGGGCGGACCCTGAAAAGGTGAGCCCTCAATGAGAGAGAGTCGAATCGAGTTGAATATCAAAAATGAAGGTCAACTTTACCCGGTCTTCTCTCCAACCGTCAATGTTCCCCGCCTTGGCCACTTTACGGGATGTCTTGAACGACAATTTCGGTTCTCGCCATTCCATTGTCCGGCAGCAAGATATAATATAGTTTGGTTGCCGAGGGCCGAGACATCATGAGTCGCAATGCAGAAACGTAGCGCCGCCATAAAGATCTGCGTCACGTTTGGCTCTATCCACGTTGACATCATCCCGAGCTATCCCGAGTTCTCAAGTCATTGTTAGTGAGTGCGCGCTTACGACGAATTCGTTCACTTACCGTTATCATTAAGGCTTTGTGACGTTACTTACAATAGCATGATTGGGGAGATAGTAATTTGCTCTCTGTTCATCTCATGTGGTAGATAAGGGGAATATCTTCTATCTGCGTATCTCTTGTCTATGTTTCTTACCCCAACGCCGAAACACCATATCTATTCAACCAAGGGCCTATAGTATATCATTGCGGCTCTGCTGGTCCACGATAGAAAGGGGTATTCAGATTCAGAACTCCGAACACATGGCCAGCACATGTCATCTTCAAGCCGAAGACTTATAAAATAAGCATGGCTCCCATGAGTATGCTGGCAACCACCATGCCAAACACTCTATCCCCATACCCGCTGTGAACTAGGCTCGTCGCAGTGCTGTTGTCAACGACAGGCGCATGCCAGCCACAATGCGTCTCACGGGGAAACTTGACGCAGGTGTAGAAGGTCGTTTGTCTGACTTTCTGGCTGTCGATGGTCAAATCAGGGGTTTGCACCCCCTTTTCTGAGGTTGTCGTCGGCGTGGGGGTGTGGTTTGCGCAGGGTGGTGGGGTTTGGATGGTATTCGGGGTGGTGGTTTGGATTGTGTAGCTTGGCATTTCTGTTATTGTTGTCACGGGCGTGAGTTGTGCGCGTTTTGTCAAAGGCGACGGGATGTAGAGCGCGGTGGAGAGGGTGAAGAGTGTGAGGAGGACGGTGATGGAGTGCATTTTGGCGAGGAGCTTGCTGCCGGTTGAGTGGTGAGATATGGTGATTATTTGGCTACGGACACGGGCTGAAGCTGTTGTCTAGTTGGAAGCTGGTATGTAGTCGGGAGTCTGATAGCTCAACGATAGAAGATGAGAGTAAGAGGCTGTTTGAAGCTGGTGGATGAGTGAAGAACTGAGATGAGACATAAGAACGTTCGAGAGCGAACGACTTATATATCCCATCTCATTTCCTTCAAGTAAGGGTTTCTCCTTTCATTCAACGTCGTAAACAATATCTTTATACTTCCCTCTCCCACCTTCTTTGTCCGTTCCTCCCCTTCTCAAAGATACAAAGCGATTGTTTCAGTCGTGCCATCACGGCGCTTTGTTACTGCATTTACCACCGTCGGCCTCCCATTATCCAGTTGGCATAGTCGACGTTACAACCCCTTATCCAAACCGTTCCAATACCAGGTCCTCGGCCTTTGGAAGACTGGCTCGTAACAGCCACGGTAAACGGTTTTTGAACACCAAAGTATGAGGTGCCTGTCTGTCAGAAGAGGTGAAAACGACCTTCGCATGATTGGTGCGTGGGTATCATAGGTATGCAGGGCAGGGGTCGGTTTTCTCTTGGCGGGGGAGGTTGTGGTGAGGTGGTTTAACTCGGGTACAACAAACTGCTTGAGGGTTTGCGTAACAAGAAATATTGAGACGTCAGGGTAACAGATTCACGAAACTCGGTTTCGAGCTGGTTTATATGGATGAGTAGCTTAATATCCTTAACCCCCACCATTTTCTCATTCTAGCTTGTACGCCGGCCGAGCACCATCAAGTAACATCAACCAGTATCAAGTAACATCAACCAGTTACTAATATTAACTTATGCCTATCGAGCAGATTCTTCTCTGTTGTTTGAAGCCCGGTTCAAGCCTCCTCTAATATGCAACGGTCACTTCGGACCCAACTACTTGACTCACTCCTACTGTACTCGACGAAAGTAGGTAGTCTCATACTCATCCATATTAATGAATCATGAGCCATTGGGAGGTATGTTTCGAGCAACATTAGCTATTGTGTCCATGACTTCATGAATTACTGAGATCTAGCAGAGTTACATCTCTAGAAACCGTGGATTCACAGCTTCTCTTCACCATCTTCGGTCTTAATGTCACAGAACGCCTTGAAAGTGACAAACTCGTCTCCGGCCTCACCCTCGGATTCGATTACACACCAGGCCGATGCACCGACAAAGTAGACATAGCCTTCCTTGATCTCCTCGACCTTCGATCCAATTGAGATCTTACCACGACCGCTAGTGCAGATGATGATGCTCGGTCCCTCGACAGGATCAAACGTAAGCTTGGAACCGTTTCCATACAGGACCGATCTGACTACGCTGAACTCGTCGATAGGCGGGTCATACAAAATCGACTCGGAATTCGAGCTATAGGCAGTGCGATTGAGCGTGGCATAAGTGTATGTCTCTGGCAACATCTTTTGCTCGTCGATTGGCGCGTAGTTATATGTGAGGGTGTCGATCAAGGTCTGGACGTCTTTGAACTTGGGCGTGAATCCCGCGCGGATTACGTTGTCACTTGCGGCCATGCATTCTATGATGTCGCCGGACACGTAGGCATGGACGTCATCGGCCTTCAAAAACAGTGCCTCGCCTGGGGAAAGCTGAACATAGTTGAGGAAGAAAAGAACGAATAGACCGATATCGTCGGGAAACTGCTTATTGAGGCGGATGACGAGTTCGGACATGGTCGCTCCATTGGTAGACTCAGTACCGCCGTTGGCGAATTCAGCCCCCTTTGTCTCTGCCTCCGAGACAAGAGACTTCGCAGCAGATGCCACATCCTCAGATGAAGACTGCATCAAGGCGGCAAAGGCAGAGCGGAGCGCCGTCTTATTCTGAGATTCGTCGCTCTCCTGGTTCTGGACTGTGGTGATGAAAGTCTTGGACGCGTCTTCACCAACGAGTTGACGGAGAGCTGGAACATTGGTGAGAAAGTGAGCAATCTCAGCAAGAGGCCGGAAACCACACAAGCCCTCAAAGTCCGTGACAGCAATAGCCATCTCGGGCTTGTGGTTGTCGTCCGGGTAGTTCTTGGGGTCTCTGGCATGCAACAGCTCGGCAAGCTTCTTGTTGGGATGTGCCTGGATGGAGAGAGCCTTGTTGATGGAGAGCACCTTGAAAAGGAAAGGCAGCTTGGCACCATACTGCTCTCTGGAGGGGCCCAACAGCGTAGCGTTGGACTCTACAAGGTCGAGCAGAGTCCTACCCGAGTCCACATCCGTGGAAGGGTTGGACGGGTGAGTTCCCATCCATAGCTATGAAGTTGTCAGTACAAAGCTCTCACCAATTGTCACGACCGTACGGAATATGTAGACACGTCATAAAGTACGAAATAAAACACGACAGACCTCGGCGTAGGGTTTATCGGACTCAATGGTGAGGTTGTCTGAGGGTGTAGCAGCGGCGTACTTGGCGGCAGCAGAATCAGAGCCAATCTTGCCCCAGTCATACGAGTTCACGCCGCATCGAAGGCGGTAAAGAGGAACGGGTAGAACCATTGTCGAGGGATCGTTGCTACTATGTTAAATCACTTCCTGGCTGATTAGAGAAAGAAATAAGGGTGTCAGGTGATGTGTGAAAGTCGTGTGAGCAGCGAGAAATAAGAGAGAGGAAGAGGAACTAGGTATGTTTTGGGAGAGAAAAAGGAAGACGAGGTATGTTTGGGACAGAAGTTGAATATGTGAGGTAACAGTGAAGCAGTGAGGAAGGAGAAGGAGATGTTCCCGTCCTTGATTTATGATGTCGATAGTCGGGCATGTGCAATACAGGAGGCATAGTGGGGTAACAGGTAGCTATGCATCACCTACCCCGCCATTGCAGGCTGCACAGGCTACACACCTGGCGTGTCCAGTGGTGAGCTCTAGCGCGCAACCGGCACGTGGACTAACCCGCTATGGTAATTAGCAGCTGAATCCGTCTAGACAGCATTCCGTGCCAATGGACAGCGTCTCTGCCGATTAGCACGGAAGGCTAATCCGTTATTCAACGACGCCTGGGAACACGTTATGTACACATGCCAATACACAAAACGCATCAACCTTTGGTACCTGCCAAGTACATCATTACGTACATGCCCACGTTTTCTGCCATTTTTACCGCCTTCCATCGTCAACGACGTGATCAGAGCCTGGAATTGCTTTACATCGCAGGTACTTGCCTCGGACTCCGATCGTGGTATATTATACGGAAGCTGCTGACCAAGAGAACCGTCCTTCTGCCTTAGAAACCGCCTTCCTCGAGCCTCGAAAGTACCTGCCTCGACACTAGTGCCCCTGCTATACGCCTGTCTAGGGTTTTCCGTATTCCGTGTTCCGTCCCTCGCTCCAGGGTCTGCTCGTAATCCCCGTACGGACGGAATACTTTACCTACTGGCCTTCCGCGCTCGTCATCCCGTCTGCGTGCGATCGCGTCCGGATTACGAGTAGAGACACTCCCCCGAACCTTCCACGGCGAACATGTACGCAATATGCTCTGCATACTTGGCACCATCTCTTCCATCCTAGCACTTCGTCCTCTGCATTGAGACCTTAAGCTGCTATTGCTACTGCTATCACCGTTGCGAATCGCGAATACCTTACTGATCAACAACTATATGTAGGTGGACCGGCTTTCAGCTTTCTCCCTCCTCCTGACCTGCCTGACCTTTTCGAACACGCACCCACCTACATCCTTCCTTGCGCCAGTCAAAGTCGCAGGCGCATCATAGTCGCAATCGCATCCCATCCCATCGCATCCCATCCCATTCCGTCTTCACACCCTCTTGTCTTGATTTTCTATCATCAAGTCCATCACCACACCTGAACCTCTCCTGCCTATATACCCATCGCTTTATCCGTCGCTGTCAACCGCTCCTCATCACCATCCCACCCCCATCCTTCCTACCTGCCCTCCGCTCTTACCTTACTCTTACCTCTGGGAACCACGTCCCGTGCTTTGCTACCTCTCATCCTGCCCACAACTGTTTGCGCGCATTCGTCTCTGCGTAAGTAGCTCGGTTGTTCTTCTTTTTGATGCCTGTTTCCAATGAGTCTATTGCTTAACATTCAGCATCGTCGTCAGCATCACCGCCATCCATCCATCCATCCTTGCATATAGGCCTCAGCATCATCAGCGTTGATATTAGACGGCATCCATCTGATTCGTACTGAGCCATTGTTGTGTATCGTTTCATGAATTAGACTGTTGCCTCCGCAGATTCATGGTTGTATCGACACGATGGACAAGACTGACAGGAAGACAGCTAAAGCATTGAGAAATCTCGAGTGCAACCTGGGCCCTGCCTGGGACCCAATCAGTCGTCAGAACACTCGAGTCGCGCCTAGTGGCTCTGTCATAGCTGACGAGCCCAAGCAATCCCTATCAACCTCACCCGTGGCCACGGGTGCAAAGGTTTCGAAGAAATCGAAAATTCCTGCTAAGAAGTCCAAGAGCTCAACTCCCGAGCCGACCATGCTTCCCCGCGCCAATCAACGCAGGGGAGCCAATCGCAATAGCGAAATAAGTGAGCATGGAGAGGAGCTCGCTGCCTGGCGCGACATCAAGGACAAACTACCCGGCATTATCGACTTGGTGAACCAGAGTTCCACCAATGCGAATGCAATGGCGGAACAGGACAATCGATGTGCTGATCGGAAGAAGAACGGTGGTAAGTTTCCGTGGTAATCGTAAATTTTACTCGTTGTATTGTCTCGTATCATACTAAGTACATGCGCCTGCCGATCACAGCCCTGACCTTGGAGGATTTAAACAAGCTCGATCAGCTCTCCCGTCAAGGCGTCAAGACTAACGAGGCGGCGAAGCAAATGATTCTGGAGCACATGGAAAAACTCAAGGTGCTTCGGGCCATCGCAAAACATAACGAAGAGACACAAGAAGCTAGCTCCTCCCGTCTCACAGGTCAGCGTAAGGACCCTTGGGACTTTAATCCGGATGACTCCCCCATGCCTTCGCCGGGCCCGGGCGTAACACGGCGTATGGGTGGCAAGGGAGACAGAGGTGATTCCGTGCCTCCGAAGTTTCCGGACCGTTCGACCCCAGCTGCGAAGGCTGGTAGTGCGGAGCCGCAGCCAGGGCCGATGGCCAACCCCATCCGTTCTAAGCAGATATTCGCCAAGGATGACGAGGTGGCATTCAAGCCCAAACCAACGGGCAACAACGAGCAAACGGACTGGATCCTGGGTATCGTCCAGGAAGTCCGTGGCGAAGGAAAGTCCCGGAGATACAAAGTTCTTGACGCCGATGTCATCGAAAATCACCACCAGAAGGATTTCAGAACATCCGCCAGCAGCATGATCTTGATTCCGAAGGAGGGTGGTGTTTTGCCGCCCCTCGAAGAAGGCAAGGTTGTCCTTGCACTTTATCCCAATACTACGACATTCTACAAAGCTGAAGTAATCGGGATGGATGGGAACGAGAAGGTGAATCTCCGGTTCGAAGGGGAAGAGAGCAGCAACACAATGCAGGCGGTGACCCGCCGTTACGTGGTCGAATACCGGGCCTAATTGTAGCAAGTTGCTTGCTTGCTTGCTTGCTTGCTTGGTTGCCTGCTAAGTAGCAGGCTCTACTGCGTGGCGAGAATTCTGTTCTGTCTCGAGGTTCTTGTCATTCTAATTGAGTGTAAAAGCTTTAATTCGTTGTGTGTTTGACTATCAGGTGTCTATATAGATGGACGAGGGTCCGGGAATCTGGGTATTTTTTCGTGCAGCGGCGGCTGCTGGGCGCGAGGGGTGGGCGTATGGTGTTTGGGGAGACAACGGGGTAGTCGTTACGACGTGGCTAGCATCAATTGTACCCCGGCTGCTCGGATTCAACTGTTTTGATTCTTTTTTTTTATTTTTTTGTTTCGTGTTTGTCGTTTTGTTTCGGTTTCGGTTTTGGCGCAGGTATCACGATTCACGATCACGGCTTTAAGATTGAATACCATGCGGAGGATTCGACTAGGGCAGTCCTACCTTGGAGCCGGGTCGACGGTAACCGCCGATCTCTGCCCCAGCTGCTTGTGTCTGGCTTGTCTGGCCGGTCTGCTTGTCTGCTTCGAGGATGGCCTCCATGGGTGGCCCAGGTTTGGCGCAGGTCAGTCCCAGGTCAGTCCCAAGGTGGCCACAGCGAGTCATGGACTGGCCGAGTGTGTCTAATCTCGTTCAGTTAATTGCAATTGCGATGATTTTAAAAATCCTATCGTGCCGTATGGAGGGTAATCAAAGAGATATATTGGTCGCAGCCACAATTAGTGTCTCATCACTGAAACACCATGTTACGGTCTTGTACGGCCCTTTTACGGGCTCTGCAGGCCCTAAAGTGCTCCCAGGTGCTCCCAAGTGCACCGTTCCCCGTTGCGTATCGAACAAAGCTTGGGCAAATGCCATTTAACCGGCTGTTTAAAAAAGAAGCATGCAATCTCGATGGCCCTAATTATAGGGAATATGGAATGTCGTGTATTCCGTGATAGCCCTACCTATACTACCCGTGCCTTTCTAGTCCGGAGCAAAGTAATATTCTTCGCAGTTACCGGGACCGTACGAGATGCACTGGCCGATGGTGAAGATCTAGGTTAGGAAGACCCTACACCAGCCTATGCCACACTAGGCGCAACTCCCGCTGGGACGCATCGTGGACGTCGTTGGACAAATGATGCTGAGCCCTGACTTGTTTTTCCAATTAGCTCATTGGCCCAAAAATTAATTGTTAAGGCCGGCCGTATATTTTTGCCCCAGTTATGGCTCCGTTATGGCGCTGCTATGGCCCAGTTAAAACTCCGCCGCGGCCACAGAGGCTAACCGCAAGCGGCAATCACGGCTCCGTAATGCCTGCAGCGACAGGTGTACCTACAGGAACGTACCGATGTACCTACATTAATTAATGTGGCCATATCGGCACTACGTCTAGCGCCAGGGTCATCTAACTCAATCTGGACGCGACGCAGTGTTCCTGGCGTGCCGCACTGTGGCTTGTCCGCCGTCCGCAGTGGTCCGTCTTGACAGTGGCCGCTGGAGGATCCAGCCGGTCCCCCCTGTCTTTCCCCCTTTCAACGACAACCCGGGAAGGCTGGTGAGCAAACAAAAAAGTCGACGACCGCGCAACGTTGGCAGCCGATTGATGAGTTCGTTTGGTTGTTGAGTCGACTTGCATCGGTACATTTGTACAAGTACATCCATTTGTGCATCTGCAATCCATACCTACCTAACACATTTGTGCCGTGGATTCTCGCGTCGTCGTTGGCTTGGCCGATCCGTCTCGATTGAGCCATTCTTCTCTGCTGCTGGACTGGACGTTTCAAAGCGAACAAGGAAGCGAGCAAGCATCGTTGCAAGCACGCAGCACGCCAACAGCATCTCCCATTCCACCTATTCCTATTCTCTACTACTGCTGCTACGCATTACTCTGCCCTAGACCCAGGTCCTCACTTGATAGTCCGCCCACTTACCTGTTCCCGACCCCCGACCAGCTCTTAGCCTCTCTTCTGTCCCTTCGCTTCGCGTCCCGCGCCGACTCTCCATCTCCATCTCGCTGTTGGCATTCTCCACCCGATCGTTGCGACCACGATCCTCACAGATCTGACACCACGCATACCGCACACCACACGCATACCGCACGCCATACACGACACACCGCCCGATTCGGATACTTACCACTCGCCGCCGTAAGCCACGCTTAATCGAGCAACCATGGGTGGCCAACTCTCCAAGGTCATGGGCAAGATCTTCGGATCGAAGGAGATGCGCCTGCTGATGCTCGGTCTCGATGCTGCTGGAAAGACCACCATCCTCTACAAGCTCAAGCTCGGCCAGGACGTCACCACCATTCCCACCGTCGGCTTCAACGTCGAGACCGTCACCTACAAGAATGTCAAGTTCAACGTCTGGGATGTCGGTGGCCAGGACAAAATACGCCCGCTGTGGAGGCATTACTTTAGCGGTTAGCCATTCCATTCTCACCACATCCACTGCCGCGCCCCTCCTCCGCTTTCGCTTTCGCATTCTCTTTCTTTTTTTTCTGTACTATATCCGAGTCTTGCATGATCATGCCCATGGTCATAGACGAATCATGCTGTCACGCTGTTGCATTTACTGACATGTCGCCGTAATCAGGTACCCAAGGTTTGATCTTCGTTATCGACTCGTCCGATCGCCAGCGGATAGCAGAGGCCCGCCAGGAACTGCACCGCATTATCAACGACCGCGAAATGAAGGACAGTTTATTGTTAGTGTTCGCGAACAAGCAGGATATCGCCGATGGTAAGGCCTCCGATTTCTATATCGTCCACACTGCTTCAGTTATGAATAAGCGCCCAAATGCTAACCTGCTTCTTCCACGCTGCAGCCATGAAACCCCAGGAAGTCACCGAGGCGCTCCAGCTCTCTTCGCTTAAGGACAAGGTCTGGTACGTCGTGCCCAGTTGTGCCACGACTGGCGAAGGTCTCCTCGAGGGTCTGGCCTGGCTATCGAACAACGTCAAGGCTCCTCCGGCTCCGGTGAAGAAATAGGGTTTCTGAGCTCTGAGCCGCTCACGGTTATACGACCTATCGCCTATCCGCCTACGCATCCTACTTCTACTACGGCCCGCGACGCCCTTAGAAGCTAGATGGGCGAACCCAGCTTCGTTCTTGTTCACATCTTTTATTATGTTGGGACCATCATCGCGCCCCCGGAAGCACCTCACCTCGTGTAATATGTTGGTTGAACCATGCGCGCGCGCGCGAAACGTCCTTGTTCTTGCATTGATAGTGGTAGCTTGGGATGGGAGGGAAAGTCGAGCAGTCATCAGCTCGATGGGGATATAAGCTGCTTTGCTTTGCTTTGCTTGCTTGCTTGTCTGTTCTTACCAAAAAGAGGAATCTTAATTAATTAATCGCCCAAAGTCCCGTCCCTGTGGGCTTGAGCAGACAGAAGAGAAAGAACAAGTGGAAGAGAGAAACAAAAAAGTCATGGTGGTTCGACAGAAAGAGAGAATTCGAGGTGCGCCGGAGACACTTGAGGTGGCCAAACACGTTGTTTTCTTCGTTTGCTTCCTACTACTAACTACTGCTGCTACTGCTACTTCTTCCAACTCTTCTCTTTTTTTCTTCTCTACGCCGTTCGTGTCTTGTTTTTTCATTTTCTTTTTATTTATATACCCCTTCATGGCGGGTTTCTTCTTCCTGTATAACCTTTTTTGTCCTTTCTCTTCTTTTTCTTTTAACGAAAGGAAACCAACCAACCAGAAAAAGAAATGAAATTCATAACGGCGGCGAGAGAATCAGAGGAACAACAAAACATATTCCATGTGCCCGATATCCAATCAACAAGAGAAAGACAACTTTTGTTGAACTCCTTTTTTTTCACTCTTTCGTGCCCTGACCTGACCTACTTGACCTGCCTCTTCCTTGACTCCTGACCTCCTGACCTACTTACTATCTTGCCTGACTAACCACAGCGCGACGACAACTACCATTTTAACCCATAGATCTCGCGTCTTCCTAGATCACCGATATACCCAACAAAACGCAATAACGAGGAAATACCCCCTTTACAAAAGGGCCTCATACTGCGTATTAAACTATTTTCCTTTGTTTAGCATCTTCTCTTCTTAGATATCACTCAGTTGTTTTGAGTCGTCGCTCTTCAGCATTTTTGGTTTTCTTGTGTCCGCTTTCTTCTTCTTTCGTGACGTAGATGGGGTTTTGTGATTTGTTTTTTGGGATGTTCGTAGGTTCGGTGGTTGGGTTGGTTGGGTTGGGGGAAAGGGAATAGGGGGAAGAGATCTAGCTACATAGATCGCGAGGGAGACAAAGGATCAGAGCACTGTAGAAACAGACAGTCTCAGAGTAGAGGAGATAAACAATCATATATCATTGATGGCAAGAATGCAGCTCGTTTATTCTGCTACCGTGCTTGCTGGCGTGCGTGACTGTACCTATCTATCTAGATCATGTATCCCATTGACTGCATGCTCCCAGAACTACATATTACTACTAAGTAGGTAGGCTTTCCTATGGATTAAAGCCAGTGGAATCCCGTCGAATAATTAATCAATTCACTTCACAACTGCCGTGTCATTACCTGTTGAATCTTTGGTATGCACGGTATGTATTTCCGGACGACTGGCGGGGGTATAATAGTCTTCAATGAAAAAAACGCCTAGGTAAATGCTTGACTCCGTTGCGCCGTATGCCCAAGGTTCATCGCCCGTTGTTCTGCAAAAAGTATGCTGTACTTACGACGATGACGAATATGATGTTGATGGAAACCGTGCCCTTCGTGTACACCTTGAACCGAACGGGCCGTTCACGATGCCTTAGTCCAATCGTGGGACGCTATGCTTGCGCATCTGGATCTGGAATGAAGTGAATATCACTCCTTCACTCTCTTGTGGGGACGGAGACTGTCATCCTGGAGCCCCGACCGCTTGGTACCCGGCAGGCTGCTCGTCCGAATGTCGTTGTCGTCTTGCGTCACGCGTCGCGTGGGATACACGGTTTTCAGGCCTTCGAAGCAGTTTCCGCTGATACGCTCCCGCTCAGCACCTGGACCTAATCCCATCCCGGCGTTGCTCGTGCCATTACTGCCGCCGAAGAAAGGATGCTGGAGGGCTTGAGCTGCGGTTAGTCGCTTTTCCGGGTCGTATTCAAGGAGCCCGGCTAGAAGACGATAGCCTTCGGCGCCGAGAATAGAGAGGCTGTCATTCGATGCCGGAGAGGGGGTGGAACCATGAGCGTTTATGGTACCGTAATACCATTTCTCGAGATGGCTTGTTGAAGCAGATTGTGACGGCTTGCCGTGCTGCGGGAGAAAAGGATGCTGATGGTGATGGTGACCGGGGTGCGGGATGGGTGCCTGCAAAGTCGACAGATTGGAGTACTCGGGCATACTCGTCAACAAAGGCCATCGATCTTTAGTGGGCATGCCCATGATGTCCACAATTTTCTGCATCTGGTTGCGCTGGAAGGGAACGGTCTTCTTGTCCATTTTGGCTTCCTCACCCTTAAAGATAGGCCGCAACGACAGGAGTTCAGCGAAGATGCAACCGACAGCCCACATATCGATAGCGGGAGTGTAGTGGCGACTTCCTAGAAGCAACTCTGGAGCCCGATACCAAATCGTTACGACGACCTTATCGCCGCTAAAGAGGGAGTGTAGCGGTTTGAGGAATATTCGGGCCAGGCCCAGATCACCGATCTTGACCTGACCGGCGGAGGTTACCATGATGTTGGCTGGTTTCAGGTCGCGATGAAGAACCCAGTTGCTGTGCAAATACTCGCAGCCGTTGAGAAGCTGGAACATGATGCTCTTGACGGTGCTGGGAGGGATGCTATGCCTGGGCTGCTGCGTGTGGTGGTGGATGATCTGGAGCAGGTCGTGCTCCGCGTACTCGAAGACCATGAAGATGCACTTCTCCTCCAAGATAATCTCGACCAGGCGGATCACATTGTCGTGTCTGAGCTCAGAACACAGCGCCATCTCTCGGATGGCCGACTGCGAGATGCCCGTGTACTGCGTCTGCTCGCCTTCCTTGTCGGGCTTGAACTTCTTGATGGCAAAGTCGCCGGGCTGCCCCTGGCGACCGTGGGCCTTGTAGACGCGTCCGTATGTGCCACTACTAATAAAGCCAACCACACGGTATCGGTCCATGACCCGCACCTTGGGAACGTAGTTCATCTTGTCGGGTTTGTCACTGGGATCTGATGATGATATCGGGTCAGCAACGGAAATGATACTGGTGCCGTGGACTGGAGCTTGAAGATGGAAGATGGAAGATGTTCATGATGAGAGGCGTGTCAGTCAAGGAGACGACGGGTGCAGGTCGGATGTGACGGGAAGAAGACAAGACAAGACAGGCAACCGGATTTCAGACATCGTCGTATACGCATATCCTTCCATCCGATCGTATCGCCATCGCCTAATTGAATAACTGCCTCATCGCAGATGAAAAAGGCAGTCACATTCCATCCCCTCACTTCCAGCGTCGGTAAGTACTCACTCACTCCTTACTCGTACATTCATGAGCCCTCATGAGTGAAGCAAACTCGCAGGAGCGACCGCACATGAAACTGTCTGGCCGGACCATCGCGAAGCTTAAACAGAAAAAGGAGCAAACTAAAAGGAATTAAAAGAAATGAAAGGGGAATAGAAGTGACTGACCCGACTGACACTGGCTGAAAGGGAAGAGCGGCAGGTGTAATCCGTAAAAGTACGGAATAAGGCCAGGTCAGGCAAGGTAAGAATACGTGTTCCGTCCGGGATGAACGCCGTACTTCACAGATTCTTGCCGTACCACTTGAAGATGATCCGATAGCAAGAAGAGAGTAAGAGAAGAGTAAAAAACACAATAAGGAGTAAATCAAATGGATGAATATATACACCTCAGAAACGAAGATGCTGGTTGTCTCACATACCTTCAAACGCAGCCTGGACGCTCCTTTTTAGATTCTGCGGCCGCGCGCCAGCTGAGGCGGGCCCCGACGCTGCCGAGGGAGGGTTGGTGAGACTCATGGCCTGTGACAGACGGACGCCCCCCGCGATTCCTCCCCGGAAAAGCCCCGGTTAAAACGAGAGATGGCTAATGCACAGGCCTCAGGTCCGCTGGCGAGAGTGGATGAGCCGGGTGGAACTGAGCCGAATTGAATTGAATCGCGGAACCGTACCTAAGGGAATGAATCGAGGGCTGCTGATGATGTGAACATGTAGGTCAAAACATCTCGAATTAATAACAAAAAATAGGAAAATAGTAAGGATCTTGGATGGTATTCCGTAGATATATGAGCTTGGTAAGCAACTGAGAGTCACGAGGGATGAGATCCGATGGGTAGGTATTCCGTACTAGCGATGCGTTTGATGGAAGACGGCGTTGTTGGGCGGTTCGATTAATAACGTCGTCGTCGCCGCAGTCTACATATTACTTGACGGATTACCTGAAGCAGCAACCTAACGGAATCACGATATGAACGATCTTGGCGTGATCGGATGTGGCTGGCATTCGCGATCTCTCTGGATAACTTCATAATTATCAAAGTGTGGCGCAGCATTGCCCTACGCTATCATGCTTAAAGCAATAATCAGCTCCTGGCCATCAATCACCCCGTTGAAGCATCCAGGAGACGAGCCGAGGTATGCAAGCTATAATTTGTCTCATATGTTGTATAGGTAGATAGATCTATTTATTATACTGTACCCTGTCTTCCCCAGCTGGTTCTGACGAGTTTCGTAGAAAATACCTACTCTTTCGTACGGAATAGATTGACAGAGGCAAGTACGCACGTCTTCATCCAGGGGCCAAGGCCGTCTCATGTTGCAGCTATACAATGTGCTCGACATTGCTCCTGGCCTCGTATGTAAATCATTATTCTTGATTGTAGTATGATCAGACAGTAATACAGACTGCAGGGCTCCAACCGCCCCCCAAATCTCTGCTTCGCTTGCGTGCTGTTCTAACGTGGTCCCAACTTTTCCAGAGCCCGGGTTCCCTGCTCTTCCCACTCTTGTTTGCTGATCCACATGCTTTCGTTCTCCGCCATGATGTTGGCCAGCACGGCACCACCCAGGAAAACCATATGCCTCCGGCGCGGCGGGTCCTCTATTCTCACCTTGAACTTGTTTAGTCGTTCCGGGTTGCCCCCAAGGACCCTCGTAAGCCACAATTGCTTGAGCTCTTTCTCCAATCTGGACGGCAGGCCGGGGTACATGCTGCTACCACCCGAAAGCACAATGGCCTTGAATAAGGAGGCGCGGACGTCTACGTCGGCCGACTGGATCGTGTTGAAAAGGAACTCGGCAATACCCGGCTGCTCGCAGTCCACCAAATGGGGCTGGAAGAGACACTCAGGGGCCTCGAATCGCTCGCTGCCGACGCGGATCACTCGACCATCGGGAAGCGTGTAGCTTTCTACGAGCACAGTGGTATCCTCACTGAGCCTCTTATCGAGTTCCAAGTCGTACGACACGTAGCAGAGCTTCTCCTTGATCTGGCGCACCGTCTCGAAATCGGCCGTGCGGTTGAGGGCGTAACCTCGCCTTAGAAGAAGCGCAATGAGGTTGCGCGTGACGTCACGGCCGGCAACGTCCAATCTTCGTGTGAGGTGGTTGAGCACGACGGACTCGTACACAGGAACGATATGTGTGACACCGTCACCCGAATCGACAACTACACCGGAGCTGAGACCTGGAGAGATGAACACCGTTCTGTCAGCTTATGATGCGGTGACGGGAGGGAGAGGATTGGCTTTGCGACAGCTGCACACACCTTGAGCGTAGAGAGCAAGCACAGCCTGGATGGCGACGTATACACCGCCAAAGCCGTAGCGCTCGAACATGACCTCACACATCTGCTCTCGGTTCTTCAGGGGGTTCATGGGAGGTTCTGTGAGCAGAATCTTGCGGCCACGAGGATCAATCTGCATCTTCTCGAAGAAGGTGTAGTCCCAGAGGTGCTGCATGTCATCCCACCTCTTCACGATACCGTTCTCCATGGGATAGGTTATTTGCAGCATGGTCCGGGCGGCCGCGGCCTCGTCACCGCACATAATATCCTTGATGACGATGTCATTGTCGGCGCCCTTCTCTTCGGATCGGAGGATGGGTCGGCCGACGATGGAGGGAAATTGAAACTCGGGGAAATTCTGGGCGGCGTAGCCGACTTTCAAGAAGCCGGTACCGCCATCGAGAACTGGACCGCGCTGTTAGACATATGTGCAAGCATCAGCGCGCAAGGCACCGAGGAGATGGCTACCAACCGATAGGAGGAGCTGCCATGGCTTCGGTCTCCTCGGGCGCGTGCTTAGGGCGCCAAGATATATGTCGGGAGGTTCACCCGGGGATTTCAGGGGGAAGTGAGCAGGCAGGCGACACTTATCTCGCTGCAGGCTGAATGATGAACTTGCTTCGGCACGAGGGATGTGAACGGTTATTAGATGGAGATGGCGAGGGGCCAGCAGTCGTCAGAATGGCGGATCTGGGAGATACTGGAACATGTACAAGGACAAGGTGGATGGATGTACCACGGCGGATGTACCTACCCATTACGACTTGTGGCTGTGCATGTGGATCCAGTTGTACGGAATACGGGATACCAATTACGTAATTGCAATTCGACCTCACCTCAAGACCTACGGACTACCCTGTGGGGTAAATACCCCGATAAGCACATGCACCATTGTACGCGCATGTCCGTCATCGGGATGGTAATGGAACACCATGAGGCAATCCAAAGGCAGCACGGATGAGTGGCGGCTGTTACTCTTCAGCATCCCGACTGGCCAAACACAGTATCTATCAAAACAAACCAGCAGGTTAATAGTTTCATAACTTGCGGTTCGTGTTCCGTCTCTCCGGTATAAAAGAACTTACAGTCCTTCGTCAATGTGTGGTATACGGTTTAGCATCTCTCCAGCTTGAATTCGGCGGAGCTCCTTCAGTTCTTTCTCACAGACGGCAATAATGTCTACGAGTACTACACCCGCAAGGGGGCAGGGCGTCAAGATCCTGCTCCTAAACCCCAATTCATCCGTATCGATGACCCAGGCGATGATGAAGGTTGTCGACGGCAGTAAGTAGGCTTGGAACCTACCGTTCAGTCATTTTTTTCCTGCATCTGCTTTGCTTGTTATCGGCGCAAGGTCATAGATCATTCTGAATTGCGCTCATTTCAACTTCATTGTCCATGTCGTCGTATCTACGAGAGGTTTCTGGAAAACTGCACAGCCAGAAGACTTGATTGTACTCACAGCTTTCGCTACCTGAAGGAATGGTACCTATACTGACCTGATACGCCTCAGTGGATCTGCCCTCCGTATGTCTACTAACATACCTCAGTTCTCTCTATCATCACTGACTTGGTCATAGTCAACACAAGTGCACGCTTACACTGCAACCTCGGAGTCTCCCGCAAGCATTAATAATGACGAGGACATCGAAGAGAGTACAGACGCCGTGCTCAAAGATTTTGACGATTATAATGATTACGATGGCATCGTCGTGGCTTGCTTTAGTTACCATCCCTTGGTCCACAACCTGCAGGCCATCTGCGAGGAACATGTTGCGATCACGGGCATCTTCCAGGCTAGCATCTTGACCGCACTCTCTCTGTGCGAACCTGGGCAATGGGGTATCGTTACTACGGGCAAACACTGGGAAGACGAATTGGCCAACAATGTCAGAAGTTACCTCGGAGTAGGGGATTTCCCCCCTTCTGATTCTTCCTTCGCCGGTGTGCAGTCTACCGGACTGAATGCTTCCGATTTTCATGATGGAGTTGATCCCGCCGTCATCAAATCGAAGCTGAAAGAGGCGACCATACGCTTACTTGAATCTGGAGACGGGGGTGTATCTGTTATCGTGATGGGATGTGCTGGGATGACTGGCTTGGAGGGGATTATTAGAGAGGCTGCTTGCGACAAGTACGGCGAGAACTTCGCCTACTCAGTACTTCACGTCATTGATAGTGTCACGGCGGGTATTATGCAAGTTGAACAGATGATCAAGGCCAAGCGATTGCGTCCTGGGCGGAAAGTGTAAGTTGTGCTTATTCATGGAGCGAGAGTGCCAGCTGTCTGCAATTATATGATCTATATACCATTGGTTCAATGCATGGGCCTCTAGTGTCTAGTCTTCGCGTCGAATCCGGCCCCAGACCTCGTCAGCATCCTTCTTCCCCTTGGTTTCTGGTACGCGCCAGAGTACAAATAGGCCGCAGAGAAGTGCTAGACCTGTGAAGATAAAGTAGACCCAACCGGCACCGCCAAATCGCTCGTTCAACGCGGCATTAATGATTGGGAAAAACTGGGCAACCAGAAAGGTGGCAATGTAGTTCGCTCCCAGACAGCAGGACTGAATGGCACCTACTGCTTCGGGACCTACCATCTCAGATGCAAGGATAAATGGCACGGGACCCAACCCAACAGCGAAGAAAGCCACGAAGAATAGCACGGCCAGAGCAGAAATGATCTTGGCCTCCAAGATGATCGATATGGCCAGTGCCAGAGCGCTTGTTCCTTGACCGATAATGGATAAAAGTAAGCACGTCTTTCTTCCGAATTTGTCCGGCAGAGGTGAGCAAGCAACAGTCGTAACCAGGTTGATGACGGAAATGATAATAGTCAAGACTCCGGAATTTATGGGTAAAAGATCCTTCAGCAGAGACACCGAATACATGATGATGGAATTGATACCGCATAGCTGCTGAGCACACATGACGCCAGCCGCTGCTACGAGGGCAGGTCGATATTCCACGTCTCGCACAACCTCGAAGAAGCCCAAGTGAGTATGGGACTTAGCACTCGCCCTGCTTGTTGTCGAGGGTCCAGAGCTTGCCAGGGTCGTGGAGGGTGCGCCGCCGAGGAGAGCCTCTTCTTCGGGAGAGGAGACAACGGAACCCCATAAAGCGGATTCTTCTTGAATGTCGTAGTGACTACCGCGGATACGCTGGAGAGTACGCGTGGCATCAGAAACGCTTCGATTTGTAGCGACCCAGGCGGGGCTTTCGGGTATGACTAGCAGACCCAGAAAATGGAAGGCCGCAATGATGATGCCGATGGAGAATATCCATCTCCACGTAGAGCCGTGACTCATGAAGTAACCCAGCGTTTGGGTAACCAAGATGCCGACGTTGATACTGATTTGGGTCATGGCACCAAAAGTCCCACGCTCACGAGGAGGGGCTACCTCACTAATATATATAGGGACGATGACCGTGGCGGCACCGGCACCTAAACCAACAAGCACTCGTCCAATGCACATGATGGTGATGGAAGAAGCCAGACTGAGAAAGACAGAACCAAGGACGAAGAATATGGCTGTCAAACGCATGACGAAAAGACGACCCCTGGCGGAAGAAATTGGCCCGCCGCTAAGTGCACCAATCAGGCCGCCAAAGGTGAACATGCTCGACACGACAGCAAACTGGGCATCGTTCATGGGAATGCATCCCGGCAAGGCGGCGGCAGTACGTGTGGTAGTCGACGACGACGTCCAAGCTGAGATCCCGGCAGACAGTCTCGAGGCGAGAGTCGACTTTGGGGTGTGGCAGGAGATGACATCTTGCGGTGCATTGAGCTCAGCCTAGAGTCGTGCCAGAAGGGGAGGGAGTTAGCCTAAGCAACAACGACGACACGACACTTCTTTGTCACCGGACAAGAGGGCTTACAAGATGGAAGCCGTATTGCAGGGGACCTAGAGTGCTGACGGTGACAAGCAAGAGCAGAAACGGGGTGATGTCGCTCATCCACTGGCGCAGAGTAGACGCCATGGCGAGAAGAATCGGCAACGAAACCGCGATACTATCTGGTTGAGGCGATGATGTCAGAAGGTTAGAGGGATTGGGCTAAAGTACGAAATAGAGGTTAAGAGGGCGGGTTGTTCGCTGAATCCCAGGTGCGCTAATGACGTGTATTTATCTACAAGTAGAATTCAAAGTGCCAAGAACGAGACATACACTGTACGGAGTACGGAATCAGCAGCTCGAGCAGGAGCAGGTGAAGTGCGGGGAGTCGGACCTGGTTACATATCCGTCGTGGTGCCGCTGGACGCGGCGCGATCCTCACCTGGGCCTCTTCAATCGTACCACATCGATCATTCGCTCAAGCCTCAACTGCAAAGCTACCTGGGACGTACATATACCTATCTCGCATTGGACTGGACCTTGATTGGCAAGTTGGCAGTCCTCTACCTAGATTACCTTCCCCTCCAGCATCTTTCTTTGTTGGTATTGAGTGAATTGTCGCACACCCTCAGGAAGCGAACCAAGCAGACCATATTCCGTATAGATCAGGACACTGGAATCGCATGGCTCACGGGGCCAGATTCGTGTAGTACGCAATAATCACTACCGGTGATGTGTCTAGGAGACCTCTTCGAGGGGATCAGTCTTTCCAACTCGTCACATGGAGCATCCGCATTCCCACGAGACAATCTGGCCGGCCATTTTATCATTCGCTACGGAATAATCCGTACCAACTTGTTCGAAGAGATCCTGTATTCCGTAGGCTGTAGTAGGGAAGAGGACTGTGAGAAGGGCGCCATATGCCAAGTTAGTACTTAGCAATCAATTATCGGCTATGAGCAACCAGTGAATGAAGTAAAATCATCGTAAAGAACACATGCAGTCTCTGGCGTCTTTATGTGTCGTGAGGGTAGGCAGGTCTCGCAAAAGATCACCACATGGCAGGCTGTTCATTCAAGCCGGTCTAAGTCGATGACTAACCGATCTAGGTAAGCGAACACCGTCATATTAATGTTGCCCGATGACGGACTGGACGCCCACGGAATACTCGTACGCCAGCTAGCCTTTCTAAGCTAGAGATTCCTTACTACGCTTCCCAAAATGGGCTGAGTCCTAGCTGACAGATGCCCTAGAACCTGGTTCCTCGTGCATTATAAATGCATGCAGGGAACGAGGATGTGCCTACAAATGCATGACTAATAAGAGCGCAGGCGTAAATAGATGACCAGTGTCGAGTCGGCGTTCGGACGGCATCCACTTGATGACAAGATCGGCTTACTTGTTTGATCTCGGGGAAACTCGAACCTGTATTATAACATCCGAAGGCGTTTCTCCTCCGAGAAGCAAGTCTCAATTTGTGTCGTCCGCTCTGTCTACTAGATTATGTCTTTGTGAATATCCGTTATCCCTCGACTTTTCTAACCCTCTATCGTCATCCTTACATTCCAATCCTCTCAGCATTATTCTTTACGCTTCATTCATACCATTCCGCGCTCCTCCATTCAATTGCCGACAACGTCGCCTTAAGCTGGAACAATGCCTGACCTCGGTGTCAAAAGTGGTGGAAGTGGGACGGCAATTGACAGACCATCGCATGAAGAGACCGCCGACCTTCCTCCCTTCTATTCACCACGGTCACTACCGGTTGCCGACGGCTCTCACTTCGGAGATGGCACGAGTTCTCGTCACGATGAGCGGGAGGACCTGTCAGCATCGTCTGCGGAAGCAAGCCTGACTGCTCGTGATCAAGGCGCTCTCCCTCCGCCGTCCCTTCTATCGCCCGCTTTTACACCTCCCGCTACACCCGGATTTGCGACGCCAAACAGCGAGCAACCTCGTAGCGTACCTGTTGATTCATCTATCCCCTCGGGCGGTTGCGGCACAAAAAGGCCCCGCCTTCTCGAGACCTTGCCCACAGTAGAGTGCATTGTTCGCGCGCGCATTCCGACAACCAGTGGCACCGAGATGTTCTTGCATCTATACAAGAACAACGTCGACCAAAAGGAGCACCTCGCCATTGTGTTCGGGTCACACATTAGAAGTACATCACTGGATGCGCCCAGAGAAGGGGAGACTGAGATGGATCGTATGGTCAGAGGCGCCTACACCGGTCGCCTATATCCCGGTAGGACGCGAAGCGGCATGGCAGCGGCGCAGGATTCTGAAGAAGTCAGTGATGTACCCACCGCACAGGATGGCCCCCCTCTCGTGCGCATACATTCGGAGTGCTATACCGGTGAGACCGCCTGGTCAGCGCGGTGCGACTGTGGAGAGCAGCTGGACGAGGCAGCCCGACTCATGTCCCTACCGAGTGCGCGCAACGGAGGAATCATCATCTACTTACGGCAAGAAGGTCGGGGCATTGGTCTTGGGGAGAAGCTAAAAGCATACAACCTCCAGGACCTGGGATCTGATACAGTCGAAGCGAACCTGCTACTGCGCCACCCTGCCGATGCTCGGAGCTATGGCTTGGCAACGGCGATGCTGCTGGATCTGGGCCAGCAGGATATTCGCCTCCTGACCAACAACCCTGACAAAATCCGGGCCGTTGAGGGGCCTAATCGAGAGGTTCGGGTGACCGAGCGCGTCGCCATGGTACCACTAAGCTGGAAAGGTGAAGGCGGTTTTCGAAGTCGCGAAGTCGAAGGTTACTTGAAGACCAAGGTGAGTCTCATAGGATTCTTTTTTCTGTTTTTTTCGCTTGATTTTGAGTATCATGTCGTATTAACCCAAAGCCTCTTCATAAGATCGAAAAGATGGGCCATATGCTAGACATGGGAGGTCTATCTTGAGCGCAACATCTGAACTAGATATACCTACACATAGGCATGTGCGGTTGTATATATCACTCTTGGACATCTCTTTTCGGCACGGCAACAAGTTTAACAACATGGGACGGCGTTCAGGCAATTCTGGCATTTGGCGGTATATTTGCATAGGAAAAGAAGAACATGGTATAGCGATACCACTGCTGTACTTATTAGATAGGCCCGTGATGGGTTTTCTTACAAGACCATCTCGACTTGAGATCGCATTGTTTATTGTATTATCTAGCATCACGTGTGTGGCTGTTAATCAGACTGCACATCTTAACTTTCCATCGTCGATCTTCGATGCAGCTGCTTGGTTTGAGACCTGGATGATGAGCAGCAGCGGGCTAAGGCCGCTTCCCACATGAAATGGTCATTACGTACAGGATCCAGCAGCAGTGCTGCGTGCCTACCTCGGTAAGTATTCGTACCTGCCTACGTAAGCCCACCAGTACTAAACTAGTACTCGTAGACCGTCAACACTACCGAAATAGGTTAGTCGAACTGGGATTACGGCAGTGGTAGCAGTCATTCAGTTCTGTAGCACACACCTAACATCGCCTAACTGACCCGTACGTCTTCGCAGATACCGATAAGCGGCAGTTGCGAGTTTGCGACACGCTTTGAGCGTTGAACTCGTTCGCGATCAATTTTTGCAAGAAGGAATCGCAAGAGGCAGGAGGCAGGTGCGACTTTCGTCCCTACCAATCTCCATAGCTACGAGCTATAGACCAATTTTTTTGCGAGTTCCTCTCCATCTCCCCCGCCGTTTGCCCCCCGACCAACTCAATGCCACCTCGAGACCTGCAGTTAAACTAACACGAACTTTACGCGTTTGAATGTCCACATTCTACCGTTTGCCTGTTTACTCCAACCCCGAACCAGGGTCAGTTGTAACTTGTGTGGGCTGGCTGCCTTCCGTGCATGCCGAACCAGCTCCTCGCGTCAATCATCCCACACTTCATTTCACAAGGTCGTGAGGGCCACTCGCCACAACCATGGCAGACCAAGACATGCGTCTCCGGCTAGTTGTGCGCCGGAATGGCTTGCCAGAACTGCGACTTGTCTGGAATGTGCAACTCGGCGGTAATCCCACCATTGCCAAGCTCCTTGAGCAGCTGAACGATGTTGTGCCCCTCGAGAGCGGCACCTGGGGTCTTGAGGACTATGTTGTTGAGCTCCACGACAGCGACGGCACCGACTTCGAATGTTTGCACTACCATCTGGTCAAGAGCGTGCTTCGGTCTGATGACCGAGTCTTGTAAGCAGGCCACTTCCAACTTGCGCCGCCGGTACTGACTCAACCGTTACCGCAGTATTCGGGCTCTTGACCGAGATGACCATCGCCGGCGACGCGTCAGTGGTAGAGCCCAGATCTCGTCAGATGGGCGACACCTCATCGACGGCGTCCCATTCGGTCGACCTCTTCTCAGAGCACCTGTTGGTCGCCCTGCCGTCCGCATACCACCGCGAAAGCGATCCAGACTCACGTACACACAACAAGACGATGACAGATCCGTACATTTCCTCCCGAATGCCAACCAGCCCCAAATTCAGCTGGCCCATTCTAATATGCAGTCTTCCATGACCTCTAAAGATGTAGACATTGACTCAGAAGACGATGAGGACGATGAAGACGATGAAGATTTCGTTGACATTGAAGCTGATGAGCCCGGTAGCCCAGACGACGAGCTATCTCTAGAAGACGACGATGATGACGATGAGGACGTCGAAGAGGAGGAGGAGGAGGAGGAAATAGAGCCGGCACGCAAAGATGATGGTGCGAATGAGTCTGCGACAAGTGAAGATGAAGAAGACGACGAAGTTCCAAATGACGAAGATTTGCAGCACGAGGTTCGCGACTTGGCTCTTAACAATTCCAACTTGGATGGGCAAGAGACACCTATAAACCGGGCTTCAAATCATGAAACCGTGGACAAGTCTCTTGCTCTGCGTGCCGCATTCCCTATGGCGCCAGCAGGCGTATGTGAGCGGGTACTAGCTGCATCCAACGGTGATATCAAGGCCACTTATGACGCGTTGGCTGAAGGCTATACTCCGCAAGTATCTCGAGAAGCCGTCATTACGTGGAACCCGAAGGATATCAGCCGAGGCACGGGCCTGTTGTATTCACAGACATCGAACAACTCGACTTCTGCTCAAAGTCTCGGCAGTCCATCTTTGACTAGAAAGCGTAAACTGAGGGCTGATTCACCAGACGAAGATTCACAGGACGTGGAGGTGGACGAGCACGATGCCGGTCTGCTGCGGAAATATGGTAGGTCACTACTTTTCTCCTTTGTTTATCCAGCTCGTGCATGCAGTGCCGTGACTGAGGCGGGTTTATCCGCAAGTCTATCAGTTGCCGTCGTTACAGATGTCCGGGAAGTCTATTCTAGAAGCATTACTAACTGACGTTCTTAGACCACGCTGGGTTTCCTCCCGGTACGATCACCTCTGGAAATGGATTGGCACAAATGGCCAAGATATCTTCCTCTTTCGGCAGTGCCAAGATCAATGGTACCAGTGAGACTACATCTACAGCCCCGAAACCAGTCCTGAATGGGTTGGCAAAGAAGAATACCGAAGACGAAGATGATGATGACGATGATACTTCGAGCAGTGGTAGCAGTAGCTCCTCCACTTCAAGTGAAAGCAGTGACGAATCCGACAGTGTCAACAAAGAAGACTCATCAAGTGAGCAAACCTCAAGCGAATCTACTTCTTCCGACTCAAGTGACTCGGACTCGGAGAGTAGTGATGACAAGCCGGAGAGACCAACCAGTGGCGACGATACGAGCGACAGCGATTCCGATAGCGGTCCGGAAGAACGACCATTGAGAAAGACAAGACGTACCAAGCCCGCAGCTAAGACAAATGGCCAGAAGGAGCCGACCGGTTCTTCAGATGATACTTCTGATAGCGGGACTTCGGAGTCTGATTCTAGCTCAGGATCTTCAAGCTCAGAGTCGTCAGATTCAAAATCAGAATCAGAATCAGATTCGGACTCAGATTCAGACTCAGACTCAGAGTCCGAAGACAACGCTGGCGGTGCTGTCCGTCAACAGGAAGTCCCCGATAATACAGTTTCACAAGCAAAGAAAGCACCCGAAACAATCACTCCAAATCAATCACAGAACAACGCGACGCCTGCTTCTGTTCCTCCCGGGTCGGGTACAGAGGCTACCAAGCGTCGCAATGCTCGTCGGAGAGCAGCCAAGTTAAGGAAACAAATGATGCATGATGGCAGCACTACTGCTGCTAGTACACAAGATTTGTCGACCGGAAATGATACACAAGAAGTTGATCAGGAGGCTGTTCTTTTCGAAGCCAAGCGAAAAGCACTCCTCGACGCGCTCGCATCTGGTGGCGTGGAAGTCGGACCTTCAGGCGAGACAATCATCGATCAGGGCTTGCAAAAGACTGGTAGTGCAAAGCGAAAGCGCGCCGAGGATGAAGAAGAAGAAGACGGCGATTCAGAGCAACACGACAGCACAGCAGCCGTAGACATCGCCGACACATCGCTTGGTGACGGCGAAGCGTTGTCACCTGCTAGCCAAAAGAGACGTCGCCTCGACGTTGGGGCTACCCGTCGCCTTGTCTTTGGCGCTCTGGGTGTTCGTAATCCCAAGACAAAGGAAGACGAAGACAAATTGCGCAATCAATTCCAGAAAGGAGCCCTCCACACGAACCAAAACCGATCAAGCAATGGCAGCCCTCAATCAGAGGCGCATGAAGCTGTAAATGCGAACGACGAACAAGATCTGGATTCCTGGAAGGCCAAAATCAATTACCGAGCCGTCGAGTGCTGCAGCTATGGTGTGGAATTGAGTGCAGCACCGTTTCCCTTCCAGCAGAGATGGGATCCGCAGCAACAATTTTCTACGAAGAACCGCAAGCGTGGGGGTCGAAGTAAACAGGCACAGCGAAATGACCCCCAATATTACAGTGAAGAAAGCCGAATGGGCCAGAAAGGGATCCACGATAACTGGAACGAGTTTGAGAGCAATGGATACGATGATACGTATGCCGAGGAAGGCGATCACATGAACGCCGACGTTATCCTCAACTACGACGACAGCGAGACCCGAGACAATGGTCCGGTAAACGAGACTAGCCTGGCAACAGATCTGGACGATCTCCCCTCCCTACCTAAAGGTTTGTCCTAGACAATCCCCTCATTCATTCCATTTAATATAGCATTAGGAGTCGAAATCTTCCCTCAATGCCTGAACCCCTCGTCCCCATATGAATTGATTCTGTACATATTTTTATTTACAGAAATTAACTCGTGTGTTTATGCAGATATCTCCGTGCTCCCTATCCTACGACCCGGGGAAGCCCAAGTGGGCATGGTCATTGCGTGGCAAAAGTGGTCGTGCTCGTCAGCCACTAGTTGGCAGCCTCAGCTGTCCTGGGTTACCGCTATCGTGATCAAGGTCGATGACGATGCGGCGGCGCTTGAGTTATGTCTGGCCCGGAGAGACCGTTATCTCGACGGGATCGAGAAGCGATACGACAATAGGACGGGCCAGCGGATCTATGATAGATTCGAAGCCCCTGATTTCCAAGAAGACGAGGACGGCGATATGAACACAGGTGTGGACGACGGATATCGGAGTGTCTTTTGGGTATGTTCCTCAAGTTAATCCCCTGTCTCGTTGACAAGAAACAAGAGCTGCCGGATCAGGTAGCTTTGGATGCCTCGCTGTTGAGAGACTGTCGTAGTAGTTCATCATTATCTTTACTGACGCACGATGTTGTAGGCCGATTTGCAAGACCCAAGGATCCTCCAGCAGCCGTTGGATCCTACCACCGACGACTTTGAAACTGAACCTCAGAACGTCGAGTCTCAACCGATTAATTCTGTCGAGGCTGATACGACGATCATTCACACTCAACCAGTGCAGAGCACCGGTGAGGAAGAATTTGCCACGGTTGGCAATGCCAAGGCATCATCCCATTTAGAAGAAAAAGAAGCAGAGGGTTCTGGTGTAGAGGAATCCTCTGTTCGGGCCGCAAGTGTTTCCACATTTCATCAGGCCGGTCAAGGCCATCACATGGCCGACCTAATTTTCTCCGATCTCTCCCAGATCAGCAGCCCCACGCGGCAACTTCTCGAAACTGCTAGCCAGGCGTTGGATAGTAGCCCGCCGCCGGCTTCTCAGGGAGAAGACGGCTCTCCGCTGCTCGGTGCGTTGGACTCGATACCCTTACCAGCCCCTTTATCATCGATCCCGCGCCCAGAGCAGTTCGAGAGCGACGTCATTGCTGGGACCCCAAAGGCTGCACAGCGTCAGACGATGGATCCCTCCTCCGCCAGCAGTGTTCGTAGTGCTCCACAGCCTATCTCAGAGTCATATGAGGTCGCGGATTCGCATCCCGGCTTGGCGCAAGTTTTCAGCTCATCGGCTCCCCATCTCTCTCGTCCACTAGCGACACCGGGTCCAAACACGGAGATGGACCAAGAGAATGTGAGGGAGCCAGTCAACATCTCCCCGTCAAGTTCAAGCTCGTCGCTACCATCCATCAACTCGATATGGTGCAGTGCGCGTACGTCTCAGCGCGATCGAAGCCCGTCAAAAGCAAAGACATCTTTCAACTCGTTCGATTCCAAGGTCGGGGGCGGCATTGCTTCCTCCCAGCCCGATCGAAGCCCGTCAAAGGCGAAGACATCTTTCAACTCGTTCGATTCCAAGGTCGGGGGCGGCATGGCTTCGTCCCAGCCCGATCGAAGCCCATCCAAGATGAAGACATCGTTCCATTCTTTGGACTCTAAGCTGGGGCGCGACGTGGCTACGCCCAAGCCCAGGCAAAGCCCATCAAAAGCAAAGACATTGTTCAACTCGTTCGAATCTAAGCTTGGAGGAGACGTGGCTACGCCCCGAGCTAAGCGGAGTCCAGCAAAGGCAAAGACATTATCCAACTCATTCGACTCTAAGCTCGGGCGAATGGCGGCTACGCCCCAGGTTACGCATGACCTGAGTGTGGATGACTCGGCGAAGATGTCGAGCAGCTTCCCGGTGAAGCTGGAAGTATCATCACAGCCGCTACCGCGGACGAGACGAAGGTCGGCGCGGCCTTTTAGTATCCCGCCCAACTCTCAGGTGGTTGAGCTGTCGTCGGATTCGGAACCGGCGTACACGGAGCATTATGCGGACGATGATGTTGATGGAACGTACACGCCGGTGAGAGAGAGTCTTCCCAAAGGCGATGGGTGGGTCAAGAAGAGACCAGACCCCAAGCGACGCAAGGGAAGAAGTATCTAGTAGCAGGCCAAAAAGTCGGACGATAATAATGTCCTGCCCAATTGCCCTACGGAGCCAGGTTCAATGCTGGAAGCCACCGATATTCAAGCATTGACTCTCAGGGGGTGTTCAGTTCAGTTTATTTCAGCATGGATTGTGTTAAGGTATGAAGGGTAGTTAGTTGGGTGCCGTGGATAAACGGCAGGATATCAAAAAGGCAGGGTATAATCCGTAAGTGAGCTTGAGTTTGTGAATGTGTAGGTAGCTATTCCGTAGTTTAAGATGGTTCGTGAAAATCACAGAAATTGACATAATGAGATCTTCACTCCGATTTCGTCCTGAAGTAGTTTCTTTGATTATCCTGAGAACAATGACCGAGTCTATTCCTTGGACTGCCTGCTGTGAATAACAAGAGCAAGCAGCTGCACAACACGGACACAGACACCGGATTTGTCGGAGCACAATCACTACAGACGAAGGTTCACGTCGCATGGAAAGGGACCGAGAGATGTGCTATGATTCTTGTTCCTGTTAGCTGGCCGGCCGTCGTCTGAAATGATAAAATATGTACAGTTTCTTCCTCTCTCTTTCTCTTTAATGGGGCGATGGGATGGGATTCCGGTAGGTTGGAAAGGTGGTCTATTCGGCTTGGTACTCTTTCGTTCCTATCCGTTCCCTATGTTTCGTCCCCTGTGTCTCTCCCCTCATGGGAATATGTGCTTGCTTATGGCGTGCATGCGTGTGGTGGTCTCGTCTCGTCTCGTCTTGGTTTTGTCTGCTTTGGTGGTGTCTGGTTTAGCCTAGTTGCTTCGCGCCCCTTCCTTGGATGCCCTCAGCTCGTTCATCTTCGCTACGCGCTCCTTGAATTCTAAGTATTGGCACTTTTCGTAGGTGTGGCGCTCGGTCTGTTGGCGGCGTTAGTATTGTTCTTTCTTTCTTCTTTCTTCCTTGATTTCCTTCTTCCTGTCTGTCTTTCTTTTGGGGGTTCGGGTATGTATGTGTGGATTTGATGGTGGACGCACCTCGCACTTCCAGGGCAGGTAGAAGGTCTCGAATCGGCACCGGTTCAACGGGATTAAGAGGTTCGCGCAGCTGTCGCGGTAGGCCATGGGAAGGTTTGCGTCGCGCATCTCTTCGCGGGTGGCCTCTGAGATCGCTGGGTTAGAATCGAGCTCATTTTTTGGGGCGAGGGATGGGATGGGGCGTACTGGGGAGGGCATCGCCGGGGTTTGTGGCACCCATTTTTGCGGATGAGTTGGGTTTGTGGGGGAAGTGGGTGTTGTGTGGTGTGTTTGGGAAGTAGGTGGTAGGTAGGTAGTGAGGGTCGGTCGGAGTGAGGTGAAGCTGTTGCTTGCTGGTGCTGCTGTCGAGATGCGCTTCCGGCGAGGGTTGGATGGCCGAGCGATGGTGCGGCGGTTCTGATTGGTTGGTTTGGTGTGGCTTGTTGCGGGAGCCCCACTTTCGGCTTAGGGATGGATTGAATCGACGCGGGTTGGGTGAATTGCGAGTGACGAGATTCATGTTTGTCTTGACTTGTCGACAGCAATGGACAATGCCGACTTGAATTTACTACTACTTTTGTTATCTTTTTCATGAACATTGAAATGTCAATGAGAAGCTATGAAGATCACACAGGGTCCATCACGCTTGAGATGATGCGTGATTAGAACTCATCTCAAGATGAGAGTGAGAACCGTGGATAAATGTCTCTCTCGCTCGATCGTGGATAAGTTACAGTATTCACGATGCCGACTGCAATCGCATTCATTGGAACTGCAGTCGGCAGGAAAACGAGACAAGAATGATTATTTACTATCTGTTGTTGATTCTAGCTACTTGTCCATGCATACTGGTGTTGGCTGGTTGAATGGATGCTGAAGCAAACAGGGAAGCAGGTAAGTATTATCGCGTTCACCTTCAATTCAGGTTGATTGTTTAGACTTGCGTATTATTGTTGACTGACTAACTGACTGACTGACAGGTTGGAGCCTTATTCCTGAATGCTCATGTTCTTCTATCCCATGTCTTTTCCGGTTGAAATGAATAAATGAATGAATATGACCGTGGTCTGCTGAATACAGAATACCATTATGTGTTTTAATCAGGGGAGCGAAAGATGCAAAGCGAGAACTTGAACGCCGTGTTGTTTTGAATTGTCGGTTGGAAGGAGACAAGAGCAAGAACGGAAACGAGAATGAGCAGACTTGAACAAGTTCCATGAAACCAGCAAGGGGCGGGCAGATCAGCTTGTATACCTCTCCTTCTCTCTCTTCCTCTGTCTGTCGTGTGTCGGACATATTCGTATCGTCGGAACGACTCTGAAGGGGTCCCCCCTTGCTTAACCGACGATCGGGAATGCGACGGTTCTTACCAGCTTTTGGGCTCTGTCGATAGATTCTGTCTCTCGGAAGCGGAAAAAGAAAACTCGGCATTCGACTGGGTGGATTGGGAGAGCGAGACGTATTAACGAATCCATGTCTCACTTCGCTATCGAGGGCCATTACGTAGTGAGAAGCCACCTCCAGGGCCGGGTTGGCAACACAGTGTGTAACGAGACGAGGGTGCGCACGGCAGCTGGGTCGTATAGACGATGGTTTGCGGCGAGAGAGGCGTTCGCGAGGGGCGCCGTAGCATGCCATTGTGGGCGTCTATCGTCTATCGTCGTGCTACCCAGCGCCCGGGATGGCCTCACTGCGGGTGTTGATTCCGGTGCTATGCTCCGAGAGGCACCTGGCTTGTGGCTGTGGCGCTACGTCGTGATTCGTGAAGGACCGAGGAGTTCTTTACATGGTGTGAAAGAGATGGAAGATGAGAGACGAGAGACGGGAGAGAAAGAGAGAGAGACAGAGAAGACAGACCGAGACTGAGACCGAGAGAGAGAATAAGAGAAAGGAGAGAAAAGGGGAAGAAGATCATCGATAAGGACATAGGATGGATTGATATTCAATCGACTAAGAGAGTCCTCGTGATGATGATCCTTTGGACTGACTGTGGATGAATCTCAGCTGAGCCATCGCTGATGCTGCTGTTGATATTTGTTGCTGCTCCGTAGGTCGAGGGTGCTGGAGACTCCCGGAGCCCCAAAGCCCCTGAACTGCAGATGGCAGGCCGCTCACTCTCTGTCTCCCTTCTCTCTCGCACTGATCAAAAACACATACACGCACACAGCTACAACAATAACAACAACACGCAAACGACGCACACTCTGTTATCCTGTCTTGCCTTGCCTTGCCTTGCTTTGCCTGGCCTGCACCGCCGCCTGTTTGTCTGCCCACCTGGCCTGGGGTATGCATATGCCTTCATGCCAATATCCCCCCATCCACCTCCTCATAGCAAAAGGCAACCATGTCCATACATCATGTATTGCATGTTGCACAGCAGCCCGCCATCGTCCCGATACGTGGCCGACGGGGACACGGAGAAATAATGGGTGAATGGTTGTTGCTGAGTGGTGTCAGGGATTTATATGCCGCGAAGGCTACCCGCAGATCGTCGGTGACTGTCCGATGGGCGATGCGAGGAGCCGCCGCTCGTACTGCTGCTGCTGGTGCTGCTGCCGCTACCGCTGATGCTGTCGTTGATGCTACCGCTGCCGCTGCCACTGGCTCGGTTTGCGCGCGACGAGACGCCTACGGAGCTGGTTTTGCTGTGACTTACGGAGCCGCTGCTGCCTCCGTTGAGCACGCGTTGGCTCTCTTGGGCGCCGGCGACGGCTTCGGCCATGAATGCAGGCGGCACGTAGAACAAGGTGCTCGCGCTGCCGCTGGAGTGCGAGTCGCGGCGGGAGCTGCCGAGCTTGCTGTCGCAGAGAACGTAGCTGACACCGGCGCTGCCGTCCTCGGTGGATCGCATCGATTGGTCGTTCTGCGTGTAGAGTTGCTCTGCGGCTGATGCTGTGGCTCCTGGGGTATAGGCCGATGCGTCGGGGTTGCCGGAGGGTCGGTGGGAAATTCCCGGGGAGACGGAGCTTGCGTTGTTGGTGTATATACCGGAACCGACGAAGGGGGCTTGGATGCTGTTGTAGGGCACGTCGGACAGTGCGCTTCCAGAGGAGCCCTTGTTGGTGTACGAGTAGGCCGAGATGCCATCACCCCGGTAACTAGACGGGCTGGTTAATGTCTTGTTCACGCTCGAATGGAGCCGGTCGGAAGACAGGAGGCGTTCTGAGGTGTTTGGAAGAGAGGCCGCGATGCTTGAAAGGGAGAAGCCTTCGTTGGTAACGGCGGGTCGGTGGACCAAGTTGCCGTAGGAGTAGGCTGGCGTCTCGCCGTCGACGTAGTCTGACTTCCGCGTGTTATACTGGTGGCCGTACCCGGAGACGAGGGGAGCTGGCTCCTGGTTCATGATGGGATACGACGAGTAGCTGAGGCCGTAATCCACGCTGCCGTCGTCGGGATACGTGCTGGCCCAGCCGGACATGCTTGGGTGGTATCCTTTACCGCTATAGGGGTATGAACTCTGACGATAGGGGGCCAGGCCGTCTCCCGTTGTCATCTCGTGGGTATATTGGGGCATGGAGCTCAGGGGTGAGACGGCACCGCGCGTTTGATGGGCATAGGTTCGTGCCGCCTCAAGATTGTAGGTATAGTCGCCGCCATCTTTCATGTGCGTTTCTTGCGAAGAGACCTATATAGAAGCAAACGAGGGTAGGTCAGGAACAAGTCCTCACACTCGGACGGGGCCAACGGAGGAAGGGAGGAGGGGAGGAGGAGGGAGAGACTCTAGTAGAGGCAGAGGAAGGGTGTGACGGGAACGTGTAGGTGTAATTGATGGTTCGGAATCGTACCCGCAGGAACAGACACGGCTCGTGGCCCGCGTTCTTACAGTTGGAGCAGGGTCCGCCGTTTCCCGGATCGCCGCTGCAACGGATCTTGCGCTTACGGCATCTCCCGCACTTTTTCGAAGCCGTTCCCGAGTCAGTCTGATGCAACGATAGAACGGAGAGGAGCAGGGGCGGAAGCAGAAGCAGAAGCAGAAGCAGAAGCAGAAACGAAGCCGTGAGTCGTAACAAAGGAGACAGAGGGTGGGGACGGTGGCGAGACGGGAGGGAGAAAGGAGGTAAGGTATCAAGCAAATCTTTATGGTCTTTTTCTTACCGCAACGGCGATCCGCTTCCGCGGCTGATCCGACTCGTCTCGGTCTGTCATGATGATTGCGCGGTTGTCCTGCGAGGAGAGATGAAAGCGGCGGTCAGGATAGGTGAAGGAGTACGGCGGACCAGGGCGGCTATATCGTCTGCTTCCTAACTCGCTGGGAGCGCACAAAGCCGGAGTCACCATCTTCCCAACAATTTTCTCCCCCGTAGAGGACAGCCGTCGAACCGATGTATATTTGAGTGGGAGAGAGAGGGAAAAGAGAGGTGGAGAGAGAGAGACAGACAAGGGCGAACCGTTTTTTTCGTTCCTCGGTCTTTTGCCCCCGGTTCGTTCCAGGGGGGGTGTGTATGTCGAACTTGGTCAGGCTCGCGACGGCAAGCAACAAGCAAGAGTAAGTTAAGTAATAGAAGTGATTAATGATAATTGTGATTATAATAATTTGTAGCAGGAAGACGGACAATTGTTGACCTGCAGGAAGATCCTGAGCACCCCCCGGGAGATGTTCCAGCCGTTGGCCTGTTGAGCTGAGTCCTGGCCGTTCTCAGACCTCCCGACTCCAGATTTCTTTACTTGTGCTTGGAGGTGAATAGTTCTCAGCTGAGCGAAGACGAGCGTTCACCTCGCAAGGTCTCTGTCGTTGTTTAACTCGAAATGTTTCAAGGAGCAGGAGCAAATGCCAGTTTCCAGGGGGGGGCCCGAAGAAGGACGGATGATCCGCTTGAGAAGGATATGAGAGAGAAAACGACGGGACGCTGCAAGTCTCTTTCATGTTATACCCCGTGCGACGCTTCGAGACACACCTTGATGAACCCACACACACATCACATACACACGACCTATACACACGTGCGCTGCTCTCTACTCCGTACGCTTTTCAGGGTTAGTTGGTAATAGTGTCCAGGATCCAGGACTCAGGGGCGATCGTCGTGGGCACGGTAGATGGACCAGGCTATTGTCCAGGCACGCTCATCATCGGTTCCAGGTCTCGTCTACGTTTGTTCTGTTTGCTACGGCAAGCCCAACGTTTCTTTTCTTTTTCCCTCTTCGTATTAAGACTACTGCTTCTGGCCCCGGTACCAGCAGAGGCAGAGGGCAGGGCTAGCAGCAGCAGCAGCAGCCAGGCCTGAGGAACCTGGCCCCTGGGTACCGGTACGTAGACGGTCTTTATGTAGGGAATACATATTGCCCAGTAGGCACGCATGTAGCAGCAGGTGTCACTTTGAGGATGTGCTCATGAATCAACGGCCTGGTCGACATGGTCACCTATTCTCTCGGCTACCTGCATATGCTTTGCATGAGGGCAAATTTCTGTCTAGCTTGCCCTCTTGCCCTCTCTACACGCCCGGCTCCAGCATCTGGCATGTAGCATTACGGCCCAAAGGGTTTAGTTCAGACCCTCGCTGCATCCGAGGTCGTGGTACTTCCCCCATGGGATTTGTAGGATCTTATTTTCGGATAGACTCTCTACCCAGCACAGTGTTTTCTGTGTTTTCTTCCTCTCGTCGTTGTCTCAGACTGAGACTCTCTCTCTCTCTCGCTCTTCTCAATGGACTTCTCTACACCCGGTTACTGCTTAGCCGGGCTTGTTTGGCACGTGTCCTGGAATCCTGCTGGGTAATCCCATCGGATCCTGGCCCGGCTTCAAGCTTGAGGCCCTGGGAGGTTATCTCCGTGGCTCAGGTCCCATCTCCCTCGTCTTTCCTTCCCCTGTCTTGAGATTTGATCATGAACGTGATGACTACGGTGAGACTATAAGTGGCAAAGCAAGGCGTAACAGCCAGCATTATGAGAAAACGAGGCCCGAGACGGTGATATCGATGGGTAATACGGGCACTACGTCCAGTGTCAACCGCGTGATCTCTATGGGAAGCACCTCTGAACCGTGATGAACGCAGTGTGATCATGGCATCAGCACTCTCTCTCCTCTGCGGCCATGTCGGCTGTCAAACCATATGTCGTATGCTGTGATGGAGCATCGATCCATCATCCAGCATCCATGATCCATCATCTTGTCCTGTAGATTGACATCAGCCAGTGCCTGATGAGCCGGGGCTGCACGACACCAGGATATGACAAAATGTAGCCCTGGGCCAGCAGAAAGTAGAGCAAACTCGACAAGATCTGATTAGAGCCAACGGACTTTTAGCATCTCGTCTTACGCAGGGCAAGGCCCGGCCAGACCAGACCACAGACAGACAGACAGACAAACGCTACGTGAGACGGGGGGGGATGGGGGGGGGGGGGGAAGTGCCAGAGTGGAGTGGACGTCGTGTGCCGTGCAGGAACGATGCTCAGCAGGGTGGCACTGGGCAAGTCGGAGTACCATCTACGACGCTGGACTGTGCTGAGGTACTGACGGCTTAGACCCTCGGAGCCATGAGCAACAGCAGGACATGTACTAGGGATTAGGGGGGAGTCGGGAGACTGGTCGAAGCCTCACTCAAAATCTCCGGTAGGGAGTCGACCGTGACATGTTGTCGTCAGCCTATGGCCCAGGAATAGGGGGGGGTTACTTGAAGCGTCTTGGCCGGCTGAGGAGACCATCGGGGATACTAATGATACTACCTATCTGGGGGGCACCATCTGGGGGGACGATGATGATCCCTCTGGTGGCACAGATGTAATAGGACGTGAACAGAAGACCAAACATGTCTCGTCATACTTCGACGCTGGCGGTAACAGTCGACTCTGACACGCCGTCGTCATTGTGGATTCGTGGCATGAAACGGAAGTGACCTGTACTCTCTCTACCGCGAGGTGTGTCTGCACTCCGCGTGTCAAGCATCGTCGACTGTGTTGTTTGTTTGCTCGTGTCTATTCTGGTCGTGCGCCACTGAAATGTTGCCTGCATCATATCGAGATTGTAGACATGCAGAATAATACGTAATACCAGATGAAGAGGTGGAGATAGGAACTAGGTATGTAGTCACATTGATGAATATGTTGTTTTCATTACTGTAGACTTGACTTGTTATCCGATGCGGGAGAACATCACGAGTTGAAGTCTTGGTGTTTGGGTCGATTCCCGTCAAACCAAACCCCGACGGGTTATAAATAGCCTGAGAGTCACTCCGTCAACATCCCAGCCAGAGAATAACAACAATGACAATAATATCATAATGATGAGAGCCGGTTCAGAGTCAACCCCGTCAAGCCAGCCCGGGGCCTGCACGAGAACTGGTCTCGTCGACAGTGTGTGATTGTGCTTTTAGCCGTGTAATGGACGAAAGTGACTGGTGCAATCAATCTCTGGTTTTCTGCCTTTGCTGAACGACAAACAGGCAAACACGGGATGCAGGCAGTCAGTCTTGCTTCCTTTTTTTTTTTTTTTTTTTTTTCCTTTTGCTTGTTTTGTTTGACCGCCCCGAGATGCCCTCTCGACGCTCATTCGCCCACGCTGCGATGCGCAGTTCGAAAATCCGCAGAAAAAGACAAGCCCTGGACATGGATGGCAGCAACTACCGGTTACAAAAATCTATATGATACCATGTGTTTAGCTTCTGATGTTGCTCACGGGCTTGTTTGACTGATGAAGCTGTCTGGCCGTTACGAGGTTGATATGCAAGCCCGTACGCGGACGGCAGTGGGTAGGCATTATAAGACAAACGAGCGTGTTCACTCATCATATTATTCTTCTGGCCCCCCCCAGTTGACCCCCCCAGTCGTGTCATGCAGGAAAGGTTGCATGCGGAGGGGGCTGTTACCGCGCCAGGGAAGAAAAGCCGGATGCTGCATCTTTATTGAGACGACTTAACAGATCTCGTCCAGCAAGTACTCCTCCTGGTGTACGATGTATAGAGAGCACTATGCGGCAGGTATAGTGTATACAAAGGTGTGCACGCCTTGCATGTTGATACTATTAATACATTTATTTATTTATTTTCTTATAGTTATTCCTGGAGGATGAAGTATTTCCATCCGTTCTTGTACAGTATACTGACTGGCAGCGATGGTGAAGGGTCGTGCATCCGGTGCGAGACGACAGCGCACGACGCGATGCGATCCATCTCCCAAGTCACCAAAGGGAAAAGCTGGGCCATGCAATGCACGCGAGATGGCTATAGTTCGCGTTTTCGTCTCCTCTTCTTGGACATGAGTGGCACCGATTAGCGAGATGCATTTCCGAGCTGGCTGCTTCTTGCTTCCTGCTTCCTGCTTCCTTAAAATCTTCCACGCGGAATGTATGGACGAGTCAAGCTCGCCCCTATTATAGATGCTCCCCTTCTGCATCCAGCAAATAGGAAAAAAGCACGGAAAGATTAGGTAGACTGTAGGTAGCCCAGGTCTAGCCCGAGGCAACGTCGAACGAACCAGCTTCGGCAAGCATCCGACCTTCTACATGGCCCATCATGGTCGATCTACCGGCGCTGAGATGAATACTACCCTGAACACCCAGCGTGACTCGTCTGGATCCCGTGACTGTGATTGCTCAAATGGCTTCCTACATTAGACAAGACATCGTAGACTGACGAGAAGACATCCCGTCATGAACAGTTGGAACCTGGAAGAACACCGAGAGCGGAATAGCAAACGGGATTTTTATTCTCTTGCGCCGGGCAGAACCGGGCTTTTGCAGAGCACGCTGCGACCTGCAGTTAGCCGGAACTTCCACACCAATTGCTAGATCAAGTCTGCTTCCTATGGTGCGTTGAGCAAGGAGGCCCCATCCGTCGTGTCTGCATGGATGAGGGCTGGCCCCTCACCTTCTTCTTTGCCCCGTTCGTGGCAATGTAGCAGGCGCCAGTACCTAGGGAGGGGTGCTGATGGCTGTGTCTAGGTAATAATAACAACAGCTTACGAGCGCATGATTGGCAGGTCAGTAACAGAGAGTCACGAGGAACCGGATGCTATCATAGGGCGACGTTGGCTTGGCTTGGCCGGGTCTGGCCTGGACGGCTGCGCTGGGGCCGCTCCCAGTGGCGGACGTCACTCATGACCGTCACACGTTCATCCGTGCTCTCATGGCAAGGAGAAGACTGAATCCGTACAGAAGGGGGTAATGCCCTTGATGTTCCACAGACTTACATTTCTGTAGAAAACTGGCGAGAGACTGCCGACTTTGTCCCTGAGACGGACGTCGACTACTATGCTCAATGCTTGCCTCGCCTATTCCTGTTTGTTTCGGACCCTTGGCTCGTGGCCAGCTCCGACAATCGGACAGTGAGTGTTGTTCAAGACGGCTAGACATGTGAGAGTCGGCGCGAATGATTCAGTTGACCTAACTCGTCTCCAGCCAGAACAATAGCTTAGCGATTGTCTCTTCACTTCAGTCCCTTAAACTTGAGCACCATCAGAAGTGTATCTGGAGTAAGAGGCAGCGTGATAAGAAGAAGCAAATGAGGGACCTTGCAGGTGCCGGCTTGGCGTCTTGGGAGTCTAAGCCCAAGGGAGACCACCTGATCGGGAACACTGGAAAGCAGCTGTCTTGGAGAAGGCTGACGACGGATAGCACATGTACGCGATACAACATCGCCGGGGTTGATGTAATCTGTATTTGCGAAAAGTCGGCGACAGAGTCGCATTTTGGCTGTCGCCCAACTCATAATAGTCAACTTCATGACCATGTTCGAAACGTGAGAGAAGCGAGACACGAGGTGGCTCCACCCTGAAGCTGGGCAGGTAGTATGTGTCAAAATGTCCTCAATCCAATGGCCAGGAACTGCGTGACTAGATAGCATCATACAGGATGTAACGGCTGTAGCGAACTCGACCAGGTGCTAGCTGTTTCTCGGCCTGTCTACTGCGGACTCCCACATCGCAGGATGATCAAGTTAAAACCGGGCTACCCCATGGTCGTCATGGACCCCAGCAGCAGAGACAAGCATGTAAAGGAAATGGATGTGGCTTGGATGATCAGGTCTCAGACCTGCTTGTTCCGACTTGATGAAGAGTTAGTCATTAGCATGCAACGCAACGTAAACGGACGCCTGCTCATCAGAGCGATCGATGCCCCGGACTGTTAGCAGCAGCGTTGAATGAGTGAGAACAGGTCTTCGAGAACACATGCCCCCCCTTATGTCTCCTGATGTCTTCATCTTTGCGAAGAACAGGTAGAAAACCGATAGATCGAATAGGCATAGTTGACAAGCTCCGAGATTCTGCTATATTGACGACGATATAATGAATATACTAACGACATTTCTGGCATCGTTACAAGATGATACCAATATTGACTCGAGAGTGTGAACGCAGGATGGAGTGTTGTCAGGGGCACTGCTGGGCTTTGGCTCAAACCTGGTGGAAATGGTTCAATATGGAGTCACAACACACGTCTTCATCAAATGATATCACAACAACTCTGAGTCGTTAGTGTGATTGATCTCTAAGGAACAGCCAATCGCGTAGGCAGTCTCACTGTCGAATGGCGCAACCGAGGCAAAACGTACCAGCTGCGATAGGAGTCTAGGGCTTGTATGTATACGCCGGAGAAGTGAACCCTAGAATATAACACAGTCCGAGGAATCAGCACTCGTCAGCCTCGGAAGTCGCCTCGACGGTGTGGGACACAAACTGGAACATTGTCTCTACCACCGTGTGGACATAGGCACAAGCCTAAGAGAAAAGCCGCAGTCGTCGTCAACAACAACAACACACGGCCCCGGCACGCAAAACGCTAGACGGTGGGCCTTCTCGGATAGAGTGCAAGTGTTTTGCCCGTGCCGCGAGCAAGGCTGATGAACTCCTGTGAGTTTCCATGGTCAACAGCTGTAGCACAGCTACGAGTTCTGTAGAACGCAGGAGCGGGCCTGGGCCATATGACTGATACACCCATGTTGCCATCTGATCAAGGCAACCATATCGGCGGGATTTCAGGTCCTGTTTGGGGATGAATCAAACCGGTCTTAGTCAATTCAGGCGTCCAGGATGGTAGTTATCTCGTTCGATAACGATGATGTTCTCGGCCTCCGTCATGGCGCCGAGGATGATCTCGGCCTGGCGATCGATCCCGCTCATGTGTATGGTCACGGCGACGCTGCTCGTCCCGTCGTGAATCGTAACCTCGTCTCTCAGGATAAGTGTTGCGACCCCCTGATCTATCTCCCCTGGGACTCCTGCTGCGGCTGCGCTCTCTCCCTGTTGTCTTAGAGCGTTGATCCCTCTCTGCGTCATTCCTCGTATGTCGGTTCATGTCGTCGCGTTGGCGTTGATGTTTACCGCGCATTTCCTCCTCACCATAGACCATGCTGTAATGGTTCTCGTCGTCCTGCGTATCCTCGTTCCTGTACTTGCGCCACTTCTCCAAACCCTGAACACCACCCCAACCACCGCGTGCGCCCGCTCTACCTTTGCGTTTGGCATTCTCGCCACCTCTCCAGACGTCGGCCAATTTACTGACACTCTGACTAAAGTCAACGTGTATGCGTCGGTCATCAATAAGAACATCCTGCATTTTGAAGTAGGCAGCCTCGCAAGCGCCCTTCTCCTCGAACTCGATAAACGCGTACTGTAAGCTGTCTCCTGTCTTCTTGTCTCGTATGACTTCGCACGAGAGGATCTTGCCAAAACGGCTAAAGATGAGTTCAAGATCAGCGTCAACAGTGACGGGGTTTAGCTTGCAGACAAACAAGACGTTCTCGGGCGGTTTGACTTCGGCGAAGGGTAAATCACCCATCATCTCAAGCGTCAGGGCCTGCGCGCGGGCCTCCCTCTCTCGACGTAGTTTCTCTGCAGCATCCTGGTCCACTTCTTGGTTCAGATCCGTATCGTCGGCAATACGGACGGTGGCAAGCTGGGCCTTAGAAGGCCGTGGTGACTGACTGGGTTCGCGAAGGCCGTCTGGATCTGGGAAGGGATCGTCGAGGACGATAGTATGCTTAATACGAATATCAACGAGCGGATAACCCTCCTTGTCCGTGATGGCACCGTTGATAGTCTCAAGGGCGTCGAAGCCCTCAACGACCTTGCCAAAGATGGCAGCTTTACCATCGAGAAAGTCGGTGTTGTCGCCTAGAGTGACGAGAAACTGGCTGGCAGCAAGGTGAACATCCGGGTTGGAAGGATGGGGAACAGTGGCCATGGACACGGTGCCGCGTTCGGTATGCTTCAGCTTGGGGTGGAAAGTGGCCGGGAAGCTCTTCTTCGAAGGGCCGTCGAGAAGGCCCCATACGGAGGAACCGCCATCGGAATCGATCGCGTTGGGACCGAGAGGGTCACCAGTCTGGAACGAGAAGTTCGGCTGTACAGAGTGAACGGGCGAGAAGTTGTAGTACTTGAGCTTGCAGAGCTTCAGAAAACTGTAGACGAGGCGGTCAGCAAAGAAAAAGATGCGCAGTCCAAAGACGACGGGAGAGAATCAACCAACTTTTGACACTCCTTGGGGGCGTAGTCCACCAGCAAGTCGATCACAATGTCGCCGGCGCTGGTCTCAAGCAGTACTGACATGACGCCAGAAATGAACGACTCCTGAAAGAAATCGTACTCCCTGATAGAAAAAATGTCCGAAAAAGGAATGAGGAATTGGACGAATTGCTGAAAAAGTGGTGAGTCGCAAAGTATTATGGATGAACAGGACGAAGTTATAAAACTGGAGCGTTCCAGTCAATGATTAGAGGTACGGATTACGTAGTGGTACGGTATTCCGTACTCCGTATTTCATACTGTACAGATTATTCGGCGTACGGTGCGACAGACCGTAACAAACGGAGCATCTGCATTATTCCGTACCTGGTACGGATTACTGAAGTGATCAACACCAAATCCCAGCGCCCCACTAAAATTTCTTATCAGACGCTGCCGTCGAGTACGGCAACTTTTTGTTTCCTCAGTTTGAACGTCGCTCACTTGTCCCTTTTCCAACCCCATGAAACGTCACCCTAACCATATTGTGAACCCGCTTGTCTCTACATACCTTTCACAGCACAGTACCATCTTAAATATTCGTGCAATATGGCCGATGCCGAAGCGAAAACCAAGAAGCGACACCGAGATTCCGCTCAGGCCGACGGTGCAGAGCGCAAACACAAACGGTCTAAACGTCACGCCGCGGCCGCTGTGGATGAAACTGCCGGAGAAGCGATAGATGGCGACGAAGTGACATCCAGCGCAAAGCACGAGAAGAAAACCAAGAAGTCGAGCAAATCAAAAGAGGCTCGCGCCAGCAAAGAATTACCAAACGAGACCACCAGCGATGTCGAGGAGGATGGCGACGCAAAGAAGTCTAAGAAGTCTTCCAAGAAAGAGTCGAGGAAGAGCAAACATTCGTATGACCAGGACCCCGACGAGTCGATCAGTGAACACCCAGGCGTCGTAGTGCTGGACTCGGCGCGCTCCAAGAGATTCCCCGATGGGAAGCTGGCTCGTGGCCGGCAGTACCCCTTTTATACCCAGACAGTCTCGCAGTACTTGCCGCTGCTGCCCTTCGGAATCAGCGACCCTATACAGGGCTACGCCAGCCAACACCTCAAGCCCCTACTCCATCGTCATGTGCCCAGCTTCGGCGGCGTTCTTCTGGCGTATCGCCGTCCACGGATCGGAGAAGCGCCTGGGAAAGGCTCACTGACGGAGGAAAGCGGCATGGATGATATGACTCTACTCGAGTCGATCAATGAATACGCCGTCAGCTTTGGTTGGCTGACCGTCGAAATTGATCTCTTCCGGCCGTCACGCGGCGCATGGCTAGAAGGACTCGTCAACTTCCAGGGCGAAGGTCACATCGGCGTTGTCTGCTGGGGCAAGTTCAATGCATCGATCGAGTCCGGGCGACTACCGCGCGACTGGCGGTGGATCGATCATCTTACTACTTCGGGCACCTCGAATGGAGATACTAGTGCCGACGCTACCATGTCTCCACCGCCCGCTCCCGAAGACGATGCCGAAGCAGACCCGACTCAAGTAATTGCTACAGGATATTGGGTCGATGGGAAGGGTGACAAGATCACCTCTGACACGCCAATTAGCTTCCGCATCAAGAACTATGAAGTCGGCACCAGCGGCGATTACGGATACCTAAGCATTGAGGGCACCATGTTGCCAGAAGAAGAGGAAGCCAAGAAGGTCCGAGAGGAGGTTCAAAAGCTACGGGGCAGTATCAAGCACGGCTCTGTGTTGCGGAGGGAGAGGAAACCGCTCCTTGAGTTGAGCATGACCAGATTCAACAATGAAGACGAGAAAGATGAAGACCGACAGCCAACCGACGAATAGACCTCAGATGCCAATGAGCACAATGGAAGTCTCGCATGGCTCATCAGAACAAAGCGCGTGTTCAATACATGAACGCCATCCAGTCGTAGGGGGCTTCGACTCGGAACATGGATCAATCTGGGAAACACATGACGAAGGTAGAAATGCTAGCGTGTCAGATATCTACTCTAACAAAAAGGAGACGGAGCCGGCTGAATTGCCGTCTTGATCTTATACGAAACACCAAGTCACCCATGAAGCAGCGGAAAGTGTTACGTCGTATGCAATGCGATCAACAGAGGGGGATTTCATCATTTGCAACTGCCAATATTCGTGGGCGGTTGAAGTACTTAGACACAAGCCCTTGGTCTTTTCCTATCTTCCTGTCTTTAAACGCGCTCCATGATCCAATCCAATTGAATTATTATTTATTATTCCCCGAAACCCATGATGTCCGAATTTTCTGACTTCCCGAATCCTTTGGAAGCGCCATGATGCCAATCGATTCCAGCTTTTCAGTGTCCAATCGCCCAGTGTAAGTGTCCTGTTTTCCGATTCCCGTTCTTCATACCTGTCCGTATATTCAAATGGCCTACCGTCTGTCCACCTAATTCTAAGAGCTCTATACAATCCGTACCTCTAATGCAATCAGGTATTACGCAATGCTATTCGGTTCTTGTTCCGTCTTTTCCCCCTTTAATTGGCGAATAAATAGCGTCTTCAAACGGACAGCACACCTTTCCCCCTTTTTTCTTCCAGATTACTATCTGTAGCTTGGGACTCCGCCGGATCAGCATCAAGCCTCAACTCGTCCGTCCCATCCAGTGCGGGCCCTGTAAACCACGTCCGCGCCCATACAATCCAAACAGCCGTTGCGCCACCTGCGATGATACCCACTGCGACGACGGTGTAGTTGAGTGTCTGGCTTGTGACCGGATTCGCCGTTGGCAAGATGAAGATGACGGTGATCGTGACGATCCAGGCCACGGCGATGAAGGCCACGACCCTACTCAATGCGCCGAGGTGAAACGGCCCTTTCATACCGACGAACTTCTTGTGCCAGACCAGACCGAGGAGAATGGGGATGCCGTAGCTAATATAGAGGCCCGTCGTGGCGATACTCGTTGCTGCCGCGAAGGCGACGCTGCTCCCGAGCGAGGGCAGGCCGAGGATAAAGCTCAATACCACTGCCAACCATACGGCGCGGATAGGGCTCTTGAAGCGTTCGTCCACGTGGTGGAAGAAGGGGTGGATTCCGCCATCACGCGCAAAGGAAAACATCATGCGCGAGTTACTTGTCAGACTAAACAGCCCGCAGTGCCACACACAGATGATAGCGAGACTGAACAGCGCGAGTGCGCCATTCTCACCAAACACATCGAGCAGGATCTGCAAAATCGGCTGACCGTGTTTGGGTGCGAGCGTGGCCTGCAGGTCCTGGATCGAGAAGAGGAAGGCGAGAAGTACGAGGAATCCAAATATCGCACTGAATCCGACCGAGGACACTACGCCAATGGGGGCGGCCCATGCAGCATCACGGGTCTCTTCTGACAAGTGTGCCGATGCGTCAAAACCGGTCAACCTAAGTCACTTCGTCAGCAAAAAGTCCGCGGGGAGTGGTATGGGATAGCAACTGGAAACGAACGTGAATTGCGCAAGCAAGCTGCCAATCGCGGCTACGTAGGCTGGTGACGCCCGTTCGCTCCAGCCTGGACTTCCGTCTACACCCGTCCCGTCGTTCATGTATCCGAAAACAAAGGAGGCGGGCTGGCGCTTGGGCGCCTTTGCGATTAGGGCTATGGCTATCGCCGCGACGCCAGCTGAATGTAGGATGATGGATAGGTTGTTGAGATACTTGAGGAAGTGAACACCGAAGGTGTTGACGAGGCCGTGGGAGAACAGCACCGCGGCGTAAATGCCCATCGTGATATCTGGTGTCGGTTCGAAGTCGGGATTCTTGACCGTTGCAATCGTTGCGATGAGGCCCGCAAGACCGAAGGAAATGCCTGTCGTCACGGCTACTTGACCGAGTAAGTTGAACCACCCCGTGATCCAAGCTGCGAATGGCGACCAGCGCGGCGGTGCCATCACGGCCGCCCAGAAGTACGGTCCGCCACTAGTCGGGATCGCTGACACGATCTCACCCATGGCCACGGCTACCATGAGCGTGAAGAATGATACAATGATCCAGCCAATGCTCATGACTATGATAGCTCCCAGTCAGATGTGGTCACCGGCAAAGGGGCAATAGAGCTGAGAGCCCCGGGGAGAGATTCGACCTTACCAGCCGGGCCTCCTGTGTTCAGGCCATAGGAAAATAGCGTGGTTAGACCTGTGATGACACTCTTTACGAGAACTCCTGATTAGTTTTCTGGAGCGACGACGCGTTTCATGCTACCACTGGCACCCACAATGATCGAGAAAGACACGCCGAAGTTGTGTGCCAAGCCCTAGTCGAATAGCCTGTAAGTAAACATCCACGAGCATGTCGAGGGGGTCCAGAAGGATGTGCCATACCCAGTCACGCTTCAACTCTTGCTCGTAACCAAACTGCGCCAGACGATCCTCGTCTTGCGTGGCGACCACGTCCGGTCCCTGCCACTCCTGCACCGACTCGGCCATAGTTCACGTGGAAGGATGACGACCGGATAGGTGACGAGTCGGTTCTGCTGAGAGCCAGGCTTTACAAGTAGACTCAGCTTCTCTACAACAAGCACGAGGCACGCTGTTAGACATGGATATTTATGGCAATACAAGACGGCGACGGCTATGAAAACAGAAACGAGACCTGGAAAGGAGAAGAGTCATGAGGAGATGCTGCTCGGTATGTTGCGAGGCCGCGAGTTTATGACTACCTACGAGTACATACCTACCTACCTACCTATCACAATGTCATGGCAAGACATCCATCTGCAGTGAAGTTGATTCACTGATAAGGCCCTGGTCTCTGCGGTGGTGGTCACTGCGGCCGCCGTTGCGGTCTCGGCCGTTGCGAACCAAAAACTATGCCTTCATGGTACCGCGCAATCCAAGATCTATCGAGTCTACCTACTCGATTCAGCTTAGCGAGAGAGAACCACCCCAGGATTCAGCCATCACGAAGACTCATCACCATCATCCTGTATGTATAATAGACGAAGTATTGGCACGCTTGTGACAAGCAGCAAATGAGAGTGCAGCCGAATGACGCCGACGGTTATTCCGTAAATGTCTAGCACGTGAAGATTGGCTGAACACGGCAATATGAATGGCCGGCGAATCGACAACGCGCCGTTGATCCCATCACCCCCGCTGGCGATTATGTAGATGCATCGACGCGTACACTAAGGCATGCGGTCGGCGGACGAAACTCGAGCTTATCGGCGCTTAACCAATTGGGGGAGGCGCAGACGTACGAGTAGGGCAGATATGCTGCTCGCAGCCGATCATGATAGGACTGTGTAGGGATTCCGTAATACTAGTGCTGTTTAAGGCGACGATCTACTTGTACGAATATTTGTGCAGTAGGTCTTGATGCAGTCCGGAATACGCCGTCCCTACGGATGATGAAGTTCTGCAGCCGAGCTGCTGCGAGGAATCTCGGCGGATCCTTTTCGCTGGGCGCAAATCTGTTGGATTGGGCACGCGCCTTGGCGAGACGACATGTGTGGCGATGACTTGAAAGGGCCGACAAACGGAGAACTCTTTCCGTGCCGCGCCATGATTGGATTTCTACAGCGGACTACAGGCGTGAGGGTCACGTAACCGTTTTCCGTGTACTAGAGGATCCACCTGTTGGAAAACAGGGGTCACGTAACGTATTGCGTGATTGACTTTTTAGGTGGTGTGCAGTACTCCATGTGGCAAAGACCCACTTTTATGTCATATAAGACCAATTGGGGTTCCATCATTACCCTAAGGAGGAACAGAAGAAGAACAACTAATTAATCGACGAAGTATTCAATATAAGTCACTGACTTCTACTCTCAATTACTGTTGAACTACAACTCTCTCGGGAATTCCAAATACTCCATTTAATAGAGTAAAAAGAGCTCTATTCAATGGTGTAAAAAGACTTAAGTTTGACAATTAACGGAGAGCAGAATTCTCAGTCAAAGATAGGGTGATTTCAGTAGTACTTATCGACGAGTACTTAATTCACTCCCTATTTTTTCTAAAAAGTCACCTTCTTCTTTTCTTGATTACGAGTGCAATTATAATCTCTCACAAAATTTGAATATCTCATTAGAAGGAGCGGATTCTGCTCTATCTGATGATCTGAAAATATTTTAGTTTGACAATATTCGGAAGGCAGAAACCTAGGTACGAAGTGCGACGATTTTTTTCCGACACCACCCCTCGAAACCCTCTCTGCTCGGCGCAGAGAGGGCGTCAAAACCCTGTTACAAGTCAAAACTAACGTTACAACTCCACCGCCACGTCGTATGCCCCTCGGGAGGCGGGCAAAACGCCCACGCGACGTAAAAATAACAATCCCTCAATTGTACTTCCGAATTGCGCGCATCCAAAAGCTTAATACCAACTCCTGTACACACGACGTTGAAACTAAGCAACGATTCTTCCAACCAACCGTCTCTCCACGATGACTTTAACGGATTCCCTGACTCCAACAAAGGGCCAAAAGGCTGCGAAATGGGCTATCGAGGCCACGAAACAACGCAATCGAAACCGTACACGCCGCACCCCAAAACCCGTACATTCCGCCGACCCCCGAGCTCAATACCTCTCCTTACGCGATATAGGGACTCGATTTGGGGTTTCTGCAATGACGGTTTCAAGAGAATTGGCAGCGATACGTAGTGGAAAACCCATCGCTATGTCTGCCAAGCGCGGAGGTCGTCCTTCCGTGCTTAACGATGCAGAAGACAAAGCATTGACGATGTACGTGTGGTTTATGAATCAAGGAGAGTTCCCCGTAACAAAGTCTATGGTGCGCCAGGCAATTAACGCGTTGTTGGCTCGTCGCACGCCTCCTCGTGCCCCTATTAGCGACTCTACAATGAGCTGTATCTGGAAAGATAGGCTGGAATTACACACAACGAAGACAGTTTCTGTTGACATTCAACGTCTATCGCTAGAGGAACAGATCAACTCTATAGAGGCATATTATGCGCTCCGAGCGAACACAATACGCCTATACAGTATTCAACAAGCAGATGATTGGAACGCAGATGAAACTGGTATTCGCATAGGGTTGCGTCAAAGGGAATACAGATGTGGTGGTTATCGCTATGAAGGAACAGTTGCCTGTACAGATTGCAGACTTTAGTAACATAGAGTCGAGCACCTGTATCGGAGGGGGGGTCTGCGATGGGACAGGTTATCCCCCCATATCTAATATTCAAAACGTGGCCCTCCGTTAGCTGGGCATGCCTTGATATTGACAGTCACACCCGATTTGCACGTTCAGAGAAGGGCTTCTCCTCGAAAGACCTGCAGGTTAGTTGTTAACTCATTTAACTCAACAACACAACTAACGTAAACAGGTTAACTACTTAAAGCACTTCAACCATTACTCCTTTGAACGTTCGTCAACCTTTCAACGTTGTGCTATCAACTCAACCAATGGACAACCATACACCCTTCAAGAGTGGTTTGGAGTTGACGAGTGTGGTATAACACCAGATGGCCGCAAGAGCTCACACCAAGTTGAAGGAGGAATGAAACGTTACCTGCAAAGAGACTCAATATGGCGGTTGTTAACTCCTGACAACTTTACAGGCTATATAAGTGTTGAGGCAGGTGAATATTGTCTTCAGTATGACATCATGTTGTTGTTTATGCCTCCTCACTCAACTCATTTGTTGCAACCGTTGGACTTAGTTATCTTCAGAGTTATGAAGTCCATGCATCAACGTGTTCTTCAGGAACACCTCAGATTATGGGAGGTTGCATTCACAAGAACAGACTTCGTTGTGGCTATAGATCGCATATACAATGCTGGTTTTAACACTCATAACTTAATGAGTGCATTCGAGAAAGCAGGTTACTGGCCTCACAACCCTGGGTTGGTTGTCGACCAACTCGAAGAGAAGCTGCTCAACTCAACTCAACCTAAACTGCCTTCGTTGCTACCAGCAGTTGACGAGTTTACCTCCGCCAAAGGTTGTGCCGACTACTTACACAACCACCACGTTAACGTAACTAACCCGTTACTCTCCTCGCTATCTCGACAAGCCCTTTTTACCCTTTGCAAGACTCCTGACAATGCTATACTACTAAAACGCGCCAATGATCAGCAGGTACGCAAAGCAGCTGATAGAAAGGAGGCATTTGCAAATAAAACGAGGCGGCGTTTCTATAAACCAGATGGTTGGCGATGCGACAGTTTAAACGCTGAGGATTTACGAAAGCGACAGCGTGTTGAACGCGACGATGAGGCAAGAAAGCAGAGGAATCGAAAGCTGCGTGCGTATCGGGCTCAAGAAAGAGCAAAAGAGAAAGCGTTACGAGAGGAATGGAGACAGCACAAGTCACAATACCCTCACTTTGCAGACTGGTTAAAGGAGGTAAATGACATCGACAACTTCATGCCGTGCGGCAAAAACCACCCCCCTTGGTCCATTAGTAGCCAGGATGCTGGGCGGAAGGCTACGTTTTACATTGACACAAATGCGACGCTGGCACCACCTTGGCTCAAGTACGCAAGCAAACCACTCACGTACTTAAAAGAACCACCTCCGAACCTCAATTTTGGAAGCGACGAAAGAGTTGAATGGGTTGAGGGTGTGGACAACGAAGACGTCGATATACGGCTCGGTGATGCTGGTAGTGACTCGGAAATCTCTAGTAGTCCTCCTTGTCCTCCTAGTCTACGTAGATAATTGACAATCTCGCTAATTGCAGAAAAACAACTGAATTGAATGTCGTACCTATTCGTTATACCACCTCCGGAGTTGTAACGTTAGTTTTGACTTGTAACAGGGTTTTGACGCCCTCTCTGCGCCGAGCAGAGAGGGTTTCCAGGGGTGGATCCTCTAGTAGGTTTTTGTTACACATACGCCCGTGGCAGTTTTACAAATTACATACGGTACCAGTCCGTACCCCTGTAATTGCATGGCCGACTCACGCATAAACGTCAATTTGCATAAAGGTTGGGCGGAACCGATAAAAATTGCGTGACTTCATTCGAATAACCGCAAAATGCAAATTGAATGAAGGTATATCTACATAAAGGGGTCCAGTGGTACCTCACTTTCCATACAAATTATATAGCCGGCCAAGTACTGATAAAAAAAAAAAACGTTTGTTGATCGTACAAGGATTTGAACTCAATGACTAACCGTTACAACATTCTGTATGATAGGAGAGCCTTACCATCCGATCACGAGGCTGATTTGTACTATATTATACGGTAAGATAACTACCCCCTCTGCGCGCCACCCCTTTCACGAGCCAGTGCACTAGTCCTCAAATAGATTCCGTTTCCACAACCCTACAATTTTTAATATCGCACACCTCCTGCGAAAAACAAACACGCGCACATCTAACGACAACGAATCTAGTACTATAATTGACGCCTTTATCGTCATGGCAACTTTCGCAGCGAAACTACGTACGATACGCGCAATACAGTCTATAGAAGACGGCCATTCTCAACGCGAGGCTGCGAGACTTCACGACGTTGATCGAACGTATATACAGCGCCGACTAGCTGGTATACCAACGAGAGAGGAAGTCAATAAGCAGCGGCAGCTCCTCTCAAAGACCCAGGAAGATGATTTAGCTGCGTGGGCCATCACTCAGGGTACGCTGGGGTTCGCGCCGCCTGTTTCCCGTTTTCAGGAATACGCGCAGCGCATCCTGACCACCAGTGGACGCGTCGCGAGGCTAGGAAAAGCGTGGCACGTTCGTTTTCTACACCGTCACCCTGAACTAAAGAGTCTCAAGAGTCGAATAATTGATTTCAAACGCGTCAATGGCGCGAACCCGACCAGTGTCAACATCTTCTTCGACCGACTCGATCTACCTGAGATACACCGCATTAAGCCACAAAATCTCTACAACGCCGATGAATATGGTGTAATGCAAGGAGTAGGAGACAATGGCACAGTCATAGGATCATCTGAGCTGAAGACAGTACTCAACAGAGGTCCCCAAAATAGGGAATGGTCTACTATTATTGAGGCAATCAGTGCAGATGGGCGTGCAACACCTCCTTTGGTGATATTTGCAGGGAAGTCTGTACAAGAACAATGGTTTCCACGGCAACAAGACACATTGTTCACCAATTGGGCCTTCACATACTCTCCCAATGGGTGGACAAGCAAGTCTATTGCATTGAAATGGCTCAAAGAAGTGTTTATACCTCACACAAAGCCAGAACATGTTGACGATTGGAGAGGCCTCATTCTTGATGGGCATAACAGTCATACTACGTCTGCATTCATGGAGGAGTGTTACGTGAATTGCATATATCTCATATTTCTACCCTCACACTCGTCACATGTCCTTCAACCATGCGATCTGGGCCCGTTTTCTGTTGTGAAACGGCGGTATCGTGCTGTATTGACAGAGTTGTGTGCACAACGTTGTCAATCGTATCCAGGGAAACCAGAGTTTCTTGAGGCGTTTGCTAGAGCACGTCAAGTGGCATTGACGCGCGAGAATATACAAGCAGGGTTCCGGGCGACAGGAATCCATCCTAAAAACAGGTTAAAAGCATTGAATTCGAGGTTCGTGCGATTGAATGGGCCGCGGGCAGATAAAAGCACACAGACTACACCACCTCCGATCGTGCCCCGAGAGAAAACACCCGATTTTCCATCTCTCTTCACTGCTATTACTATTCCTACCCCTCACTCGTCGCGCGATTTGATTCCGATCAAGCAGGTATTGAAAGAGGACTCCAATATCTTCCAGAATCCCACGTCTCGGTTATTGTTTCGTCGTGTCGGAAAAGGGCTCGATAATGCGAGCAGCAGGATTGCTGAATTGACGAAGGAAAACGAGGAATTGCGAGCTCAATTGAACGATGCCAGGTCCAAGAAACGAAAAAAGGTTGGGCCAGGCCCGAATGAGGAATTCGTTCGAATACAACAAGTGGTGGAAGCTCGTACTTCGACTCCGCGGGTGCGCCGACGAGTTGTACGAGATTCTGACGATGAAGGGGTCGCCACGCCCTCTAGAGATGGTGCGGTGGTAGAAAACAGCGTCACGGTCAATACTAGTTAAGGAGGGCGTCTGAAATAAACACTACGCTGCATGAGTCTCATCTGCTGTTTCTGTACGTAAATCTAAGCACCTGGCTCGTGAACGGGGTGGCGCGCAGAGGGGGTAGTTATCTTATCTGCTTATTATATACACGACTTCTCCATTCTCCTCCCAACCAACCCCACAACTTCCCTTTTTACCGCGTTTTTTGGCGTCTCTCAACTTCACAAACTCTCCTCTTTTTCATCAATCACTCCTATTATTCCATCACAACTGCTTCCATACCGTACGTATTCATTACTCAAATCCATCTCACTTATGTTAACTACGTAACACTACTACAATCTACAATATCACCCTAATTAACGCCATCTATACTACTGATCTTGTGACAGGACAAGCGCACGGACGCATTCGTTTACCGTGTTTTCCTGTCCACGTCTTACAGCACGGCAGGTGTACGTACTGTCGTGGTGGGTGCCGGAAGGTGGTAAAATGTGTTGGAAGGTTGTGGAAGACTCTGGAAGGTACCGGACAGTTGTGGAAGCCGGTAGAAGCCGCTGGAAGCCGACGGAACCTCGCGGAACCTCGCGGAATCTGGCCGCTGCTTACCACTGCTTACCAATGCTTACCAATGCTTATCAATGCTTACCAAGCTGACAAATGCCGACAGACTCAGGTGGAAGCAGGTGGAATCGGCCGGACATTTCTGGGATACTCTGGCATCCCCACGCTGTGTATATAGCCGGCGGTTCTCTCCCGCTCTTCTCTTCTTTCTTTCTTTTCCTTTTCTTTCTTTAGCTAGTTTATTCTATCCAGAATATACCTTAAGGTTGATGCTTGTATCACTCTCTGGTGTTCTTCTCCATCATAGATCTCCGTATCACCTATTCCGCCCTTGTCCCCAACCTCTTTCACATTAAACACGCACTCCACCCATGTTTCTTAATGTCCTAATCTCGCTTAGACGATGCCTCATTTGACCAACCAAATGGGTCTAGGACTCTATCAGGGGTACGAGGAGAAAACCACCAAACCGACCCATTGAAAAGCTCAACACTGGCTTCTCACTAAGTACCGAATACATGCATCACAATCTACGATCTCACACATTCTCCCATCAACTAAGCTCGAGACGATGACTTTTGACAGTCCAGGCATTGATGATAAAACCCCCTGAGTGGCATGTACTCGAGACAATACTTCACCTTCAAACGACCTCCCTCCAACCTTCGGTGAAAAGCGTGGTACGCTCTTTCAACGTTGCTTTCATATTAAGAGTTATGTCTTCCACGGTGAGGCAGCGTCGACACGGGAGATAATAACAATACCTGCTACAATGGAGCAGATGGAGAAGATTCGGAACAGTGTTAACGACACTCCTATCAGGAACAGGTTCAATATAAATCGCAGGAGTTTATACTACCAACTCTTTGTCTCAATGGGCTTGCCACTGCTTTGGAAGCAGGTAGGAAGGGAAATAAAGATCAGATCGCTGTGAGTGTTACGAACAACAATATGATTGATGAGCGGTTTAAACTGTGGATAGTGGGAAAAACAGGAATGCCTCATGCTGCACGTGGATTCAACTTCAACAGTCACAAGTTGGTATAGCGATTCAACAAGACGGTGTGGTTCACGACTGCCATTACTCAGGAGTACCTCTCATTGTTCTATGAGCAGATAGAACAAACAAAACCTAGACAGAAGGTACTCTTGATATTGGATAACGTTTCAGCCCACTTTGCGGCTGTGAAAGTCACTCCAACTCTCTCAAATATCACCATCGACTTCTTGCCTGTCAACGTCACCTCCGTCTATCAGTCTTGTGACATGGGCATTATTCGCATACTTAAGAAATACTACAATCAAAGCTTCTTGTTGTTATCACGAATGAGAACAACACGAACGCTGAGGCAGAGCTCAACCTTGTAGTATATTCTGGTAGGAATACTAAAGCTAAGGAGAGAAAGGACTAACGAAGGAAATGGGGAAACAGAACGGGATTATATACATGAGAATAGCGGGGCTGCGGCAGTGCCCGGCAGCAGGCAGCAGCGCCCGGCACTGGTGACTCCAACACCCCGTAGTAACGTTCCATCAGCAAGATGTAACGTTACTCTCCACCTCATCCATTAAGCGCATTTGCCCTCATACATCGATATCTGTACGTCCCGAAGTGTGAGCAAGGGAAGTATGCGCCAATACAACACTTGCGACAGTGACGCGACAGTAGGTGCTGTCACAACCCCCCCCCTCCGACAAGACTCGGCTCGAGTCGTTAAGCCCCACTTTTTCTTCGTCGCATACGAGTGCCATGGGGGGGCACCGTCGAAGGCCGGTTGTCGTCTGCGTGCGGGGGTCTCTCGTAGTCCTGTCCAGGTAGAGGGTTATTCGGATGTTTGCGCAAGCGGTCGGCGTGGAACCATCTGCTGCCTTTCCAAGTGTCTGGGAGCTCGAGCTTGAAGGTATTGGGGTTCTCAGGACGGACGTGGATGATCTTGTATGGACGTCGCGTCATGGGATAATCGAGTTTATCGCTAGGTCGGTCAGTGAGCTCGCCCTTCTTGCGGAGAACATAGACGAAGTCCCCAACACCAAAGTCGGGATCACGGCGGTGGTGGTTAGTCTGTTCAATCATCTTTTACTGCGACTTCCTGATCTCATCTCGGGCCACTTCGACATAATCTTGGATGCGGCGGGCATACTCTTGAGCATCTTGTCGACTGAGGCGTTCACGGAGAGGTCGGGAGGCGGGAGATTTCGTTCGAGACTCCCAATCGAAGGGCATGCGCATTGGCCGTCCCATCAGAACTTCGCGGGGAGTGAGGCCACCCAAGGAGTCATGCGGCAGAGAGGCTTGAACAGCGTCGAGAGCAGGCAAAGCCCGGGACCAGTCTCTCTGGTGGTGGGCAATGAATGGGCGTAGGCGTTGATCAATCCACCGGTGCATGTTTTCGATGAGACCAACTGTCTCGTGATGTCCGGCGGAGGAGAAGTTCAAATGGGTACCATGGATGCGGGACAGTTCGTTGGTAAAGTCAGAGATGAACTGTGGACCGCGGTCACTGGTGAAGGTCTCAGGCCATCCGAACACTCTAAACGGGCCGCGATAGTACATCTCTGCGGCGTCTTTGGCGGTGACAGTGTCCTTGCACGCTGTGGTCGAAGTGGTCTTAGTCAGGCGATCCATCATACCAAAGGTCATGTTGTTGCCCTCTTCGTCCGAGGGAAAACTCTTGAAATCCACAACAATGTGTTGCCAGGCGTACTCCGGCACAGGCAATGGCGTCAGCTTTCCCGGTGTCTTGTCGCGAGGAACCTTGGTTGCGCGACATGGGCAGTTAGCAATGTATTGGTCGACGTCGCGGTGTAGCCCCGGCCACCAGTATCTGGACGCAACAAGGTGTCGTGTCTTGCCTCTTCCAGGGTGAGCTGTGATAAGACGGCCATGGACCTCCTCGATGACACGGGTGCGGAGGTTGTCGGCATCAGGCACCACAAGGCGTCCCTTGAAGAGCAGGAGGTCATCCAGCAGAGACCAGTCAGCGTTCTCTTGGTCCAGAGCCCGTGCGCGTTCCTTCTCAAGGGTAGTGTCTTTGCGGTTAGCGAGGAGTAGCGCGTCTGTGAGTACAACACCAGAGAGCGGCGGTGGGATCAGTTCATCGAGAGCACACAATGAGAAGGGGTCATAACCGGAAGCGGCTGTGGTCGAAGTCGATACTGGTTGAAACAGGGCACGGGTGCGCTCTTCATCGCACTTCTGCTTGTGTGTCTTGACTCCTTCTGCTGGACGAGAGAGAATGTCGGCGATCGTGTTGTGAGAGCCCGGTCGGTAGGTCATCACGAAGTTGTAATGCGATATCAGCTCAGCCCAGTTGGCTTGTCGGAGGTTCAGGACTTTTTTCGTTGTGAAGTATTCTAGCGCGGCGTGGTGGTGATAATCGTGAACGGTCGTTTCTGCTGTAGCCCAATGAGTTCGGCTCGCGAACACATGAGACACTTGATCACAGCCAGCATTTCTTTGTCGTGTATGCTGTATTTTTATTTATTTATTAGTAACCCGCAAAGCACGTACGCCGCGCGGTCCTTCTACCTATCATTTTATCGCGAGCCAAAAACCGTGCCACGAGTGGCTGGACGAAAAACGCTCCCGCAACAGATCCGTAGCTAGATTACATAAAGATCCGCTCATACTAAGAAATGACTCAGCCACGAGGCTGAGGGAGGAGAGGAGAGGAGAGGAGAGGTCCTGGCACACCAAACAAAACTCTGGACTGCACAGCCAGAAATCATCCTCCTAACCAGTGACACAGTGGTAAACCTGCAACAGAACAGAACACAAGATCCCAAGACTTCCAGTTCAGATCACAATGTCTGCAAAGTGAGCGTCCCTGCCCTGTGCTTCTCAGGCACTCACTAACTGCACACAGAGAACGTGCTGTCCCATGCCTACGTTGCGTCAATGCAATGGCCAGCTGGGGCAGAGATCCTGACACTGAGATCCCCCAGTGTCTGGAGTCTACAGGTGAGCAGGCCGGCCCCGTAACGTCCCCGTTGCTGACCCGCGTAGGTGCTGGCACCAAATGTGTCCGCTGCCAGCCCCTGCAGCGTCAGTGCGATGCCCTGACGGGCCAGCTACGTGCCCGCGCCGTCGAACTAGCCAGGCTCCTCGCAGACGAGCCCACCGCTGAGGCATGTATTCGCCCCGTGTCGAGGCCGTGACTGACACCTACCAGGAGATCCCCGAGTCTCAGCAGGTCCTGAAGAAGCTGCTTCAGGCCCGCAAGAACTCGGCCGGCATGTCAGCAGCTAAGTCTTAATCAGCGGCTGACCACATGCCTTCAGGAACCCATTCGGCAACAGGTCAGTTCCTGGAGCCTTCCATGACGGCAGGCGAGACATGACAGATGCCACCTCGCTTTTAGACACAAACGAGTCGACATCGAAAGTGGGAGGGGTAGATACCCCTTCAGCAGCCGAAATATCGTCGAGGTCAGCTGGGGGAGCAGGGAAGAAGCGTGATGCCAATCGCTCAGCCTTGTCAACAAAGCTCGTGGCAGTAACAGGTCCGTCCTCCGTGTCCTTGAGTGGGGGGATGGCAGCAATGCCGCCGCGTGGTTCATCCGCCACTCGTGCCCAACGGCTCAGACCCCATAGAGTCTTGGAGTCCACAGATTCACGAGCAAGATGACGACGCCATGCCTGTCGCTGAGCAGCAGCCACGGCCGCTGTGAGTGCCTGATTCGCCAACTGCAGCTCCGTCCAAGCCAGGTGGGTGCGTTGACTCCGATAGGTTCTATACGCCCTCTTGGCGTCTCTCTCCGCAACAGCCACGTCCCTGGACCACCAAACCCCCGCCGGCCCCTGCCACTACCCTGGGTCCTCCGTGGTGTCGACTTGTCGGCTATCAATGTGAGCTGTTCTATCAGGGTGTCTACAGCCTCGTCTAAGCTGGTGGAACACAATGGAGCCGTAATGGGGAGCAGAGTTGCTACTGCCTCAGCCTTGACGAGTTCCACATCCATGTCCGGCCAGTTCCAGCCACTGGGTTCACGCAACGACGCTAATATGTCGAAGCTGATCCGTTGTGCACGGTGGTCCGAGCCTGGTAAGCCCTGATCTCCCCAGTATGTCACTGGCAAGCCGCGAGTCACCCACGCCAGGTCCAAGGTGGAGTCCTTCTGGCCATGCCTCGTCCTTGTCACCTCACCATATGACGTAGCTAGGCACATGTCCCAAACCCCCATAAGCTCAAGGAACTCTTCGGCTCCCCGTGAGGTACGTTCTTCAAGGTCCCACAAGGGGTGATGGAGGTTGTAGTCTCCCACCATGACATGCCGACCCCGTGGTAACTGACCAGTAGCCAATTGCTGCAGCGGGCTTTGCCACTGCGGCCCGTCCTGATTGGGGGAGTAAATAGACCATACAGTAACGGCGTCAGCGCCAGTCCCAAACGTGAGACCCGCAAAGTCAGTCCCAACGTGGCTTTGCATTGTGTCGAGCGCAAATTTCTTGTTGGCGTAAAGTGCTGCCCTCCCGTCGCTCCATATAACCTTGTACTGTGTCGTTGCGGGGCAGTACACGCGGCCAAGTCGGTCCACAAACGGCTCCTGCAGAGCAATCACATCGTAGTTGCCCCTGAGGGCCAGCGAGGCATTAGCCCGCGATCCAGCAATATTCCAGAATAGGGTCTCTATAATCATTGAGAAGATGATACCCCCGCTGCTGCTGCCCCGTTTGTGAACCTCACTCGCTTCGCCATCGGTCTACCACTGCCCAACCGGTCGAACGCAGACGCTGCGCTGGGCACCGGCGGCAAAGCCACTGCGGCAGCCGTGGGCTGATCCTCGTCCTGGAATCGTCTGGGACGCATCATGTAAGCGACGAGAGACTTGTCTTGCTGCTGGGCAGCAACGCGGCAGGTACGGCTCCATGCCGCATGGCAGCCAGAGCAGTTCGCACACCGCAGTGGCACCCCGTTCGTCTTTGTACGGCAGGCATCCTCGCCTCCCTCGTGCTTTGTTCCTGCGCACAAACTGCAACGGCCCTTCTTACGGCAAAATCTAGCAATGTGCCCGTACTCCTGACAGTTAAAACACTGCGTAATCCGCAGCTCGGCAGTAAATGGTTCACAGTTGAACAGTTGTGCCTCCCATAAAAGACCCTCGTCACACAGTTTCCTCGCGGCCGCCACGTCGGTTAAATGCAGAACGACAGCAGGGTGCCATGCATCCCTGTTCCTCAGCAGCACCCGCTTGCAGCGAGCAATGCTCGGGCACCCAGCACGGAGTGCCTGTAACAGGATAGTGTCATCTTGTATCTCCCTGAGGCGCGCGGCAGGGAGCCCATTCGCCAGAACCGCGACTTCCCGGCGGCGCACTACTGCGCCACCTCCAAAGGCCTTACTCGCCCAATCCCCAGTCTGGGCCGCCTCACGGACAGTGTCCCGAAAAGTGATTACTGCGTCGCCACTGGGCAGTCGCCGGGCAGCAATTGCCCCAGCGCCGGGCAGAGCCGTATTCACCGCAGCTACCACCGCCGCCGCGTTCCGCTTGCGTAGGTCGTCCGACTGATCCGCCACGTGGACTAGCAGTTCCCTCGCAGCTCCCTTATTCGGTGGCGCCTTGCCATCTTGAGGAGCAGCTGCCACTGCCGCCCAGGTACGAGGCGCCATCGGGGCCGACGCGCCAGCCGCAGTAGCCTCTCACACCGCTCGGCCCACAGCAGACTCCAGGTCAGCCCGTGTTAACGGCATCCCGTCGCCCTTGTCGGGTGCCAGTGCCGTAACTGAGGCCAAGGTGCTGACCAACTGGCCACTCTTTGCATCCCTCCACAGAGACAAGCCTGCCTCTACTCTCCCCTCATTCATCAGCTCGAAAATTGGTTTCAGCACATTGTCAACTATTTCCTCGATCCGTCGATGCCCTGCATCAGCCTGAATCCTCGGGCCGGGCCCAGAGGTATTAGGCTCATTTGTCGGCGGGCTGGCCGTGCCAGCGTCGTGTGCGTCGGTCGTGGGGTTGCCGCTATTGTTGAGATCGCTCATAATCACATCGGGGGCCGTCGAAACTGCCTCGTTACTGTCCTGCTGGTGTGCCGTCTCGACGCGACAATCACCCGTCCGTGTGCCTTGGTTGGACATGCCGATTCGAGGACAAGGAAAATTTTTCAACAATTCGTTAGATAGGTACAAAAGTCTGCACCCAAAATGGCTTGCGCCACAGGTAGCTCACTAACAGTGGGCCGCCAAGAAAAATTTTTAGGGAAGAAGAATCCCTTTCGTGTATGCTGTAATTAAGCTCGGCTCCGTGTATGGTCTCAGAATAGAAGGCGACGGGCTTCCAGGGGTCGTCAGGGCCGCTGCGTTGAGAGAGGACGCCAGCAGCCACTCCATCAGAGGCGTCGGTTTCCATTCGTGTCTCATCGTCGAAAGAGAAGTGTCGGAGAACTGGTGCAGATGTCAACGCCAGGCGTAGATCGTCGAACGCCTTCTGGCATGCAGCGGTCCATTCCAGTGAGACCCCATCACGAGTGAGCTCGTTCAGAGGCTTTGCAATGCGCCCGTACCCTTCAATGAACCTGCGGTAGAAGTTAGAGAACCTCAGGAATGAACGGACATCACGCAGGTGTGCCTTTCCGTCGTCCACTGGAGGTTCCCAGGCTTGAAAAATCTCTACTTTGGACGGGTCCACGGTTATACCGTCGGTGCTGATGATGAATCCCAGGAACTTTGTTTTGGTGACATAGAACTCACATTTCTTGAGGTCAGCTTGAAGGCCAGCCTCCCTCAGTCGGGCAAGCACTTTGTTGATATGCTCTGCGTGTTCCAGTTCGTTGTCTGAATAGATCAAAATGTCGTCTATGTAGGCTGTGCAAAAGATGTCCAAATAATCGCGGTGAGTATCGTTGATGAACCTCTGGAACATTGCCGGGCCGTTGGTCAAGCCGAAGGGGAGCACTTTGAACTGGTATGCGCCGTAACGCGTCCTGAAGGCCGTGAGGGGCTCGTCGCCAGCAGCCATTCAGACGCGATGGAAGGCTTGCCGGATGTCGATTTTAGTGAACACCTTCGCACGAGCTAATCGCGTCATGGTCTCTTCAATCAATGGGAGGGGATAACGGTCTTTCTGGGTTAGCGAGTTCAGCTTGCGATAATCAACACAAAACCGGAGGGAGCCGTCGCCTTTCCGGGCAAAGAGAACAGGTGCCGCCCATGGGGCATTGGTTGGTTCAATGAAATCTTTGGCAAGGTTCTCGTAGATGTACTTTCGACAAGTCTCCGCTTCCTCCAGCGACATTTTGTAAAGGGGGCTGTAGCCGAGAGACTCAGGGTTGCCGTCAATTACCAGGTGGTGGTCGACACCAGGGCGGTATGGCAGTAACTGGTCAGAGGCTGCTTTGCTGAACACGTCGAGGTAGTCATGATGCTGTGGTGGCACCGTCCGTCAGGCAGCATCCCGGAGTTCCTATTCGTCAGCAGAGAGAGTCTCTTCCTTCTTGTTCTCAATGTACTTGTCCAGTTCGCAGATGCTGACAACGCCGTAAACGTCTGTGTCTTCTTGTCGTATCCCTGTTTGGAAGGCAGCTGCGGAGATTGAAGAAACTTGGATTGGTCGCTTCCTGTACCACCCAATAGCGTCCCGAGTCAAAGCACTGTTGCCTTGATCGTCAGGCAGGCGGGCATGGGGCTGAGGCGGTAACAGGACTTCATGGTTGGTCTAGTCGAGTTGCCTTTCCATCTTGTGATGCTCTCTTCTGATGCGGTCTTTGGTCTCGAGGTGCTGAACACGGTGAGGGCGTAAGATGGCCCGCGGCGGCTGTGCGGGCTCTCTGCAGACTGAGTTCTGAGGACATCGTTCGAGTTCCGTGATCCGTTGTTGGACAGCAGCGAGGGTTGGTGACTTGTTTGCTGGTGTGGCAAACCGTACCTGCTTGCGGGTGGGAGGATCAAGCCGCCCGTCTCTGCGTCGTTTCTCATCAGCCTCGATTGCCTTGTCGCGGCGATCTGCGTCGGGCTGATACTCTGGCTTTGACAGTAGGGCACCGGCTTCGTCCATTGCAATCTCCTTCGTGTGGTATTCCGTCTGCCAGTCACTTGGAAACAGAAGGCGCTTCGGTCGGCTGTCAACGAGAATGTCGTGGTGTTCAAAATACTTCTTGCCAACAATCATATCTTGGTTCATGTTGACAATTAGTATTGGGGCGTTGTAAACTGTCCGTCCCTGTATTCGGCAGTGAAGTTCCACAGCGGTGTCAATTGTCTGAGTGGCTTTTCCGTCGTAGCCAGCAACCTGGGCAGGGTGGAAATCTTTGATCACTTTGGGATTCAGGTACTGGAACACACGTTGGGCGAACTTCACACTCATGAGCAAGTAGACATCGGCTCCTGTGTCGGCGAGGGTTTTAGTGGATAAAGTGAGTCCATTGTTGATTAATGTACAATCTATGAGGAGGGGTGCTCCTCCAACAAGGCCCCGTACAAGGTCAAACGGGACCTTCTCACACTCAGTAATTCCTAGCGCAGACACTCTAACATACCCAGGAGAGGAGACTAATTGTCCTGGGCGACATCTTTTGACTCCTCGGTGAATCCCATGCGTGCGGCAATCTCATTGATACGCGTGGCATTCAAACTCGCGAGCTTGTCCTTGTACTTGCACTCGGGTGTGCGATGGCCGGGCTCGTGACAAGTGAAGCACTGGCCTCGAGTCAAGAGCATTCGGATCTGCTCGGGTGTCGGGCGGTGGTAGATGGGGTGCCCGTCTCTTGCAGTGGCCTTGACTCGAACTCCGTAGTGATTGGTGCCAGCGTCAGCCCGGGGCGCAGGAGCAGAGGACGTGGTGTCATAACGCGGGTGAGCCGGAGCGTTGAAAGTGCGACGAGTAGTAGCGGTGGTAGTCGTGGCGACGGCTTTCTTTTCTTTCTCTACCTGGTTGGACGTGAAGTTGCGTTGCTGCTGGTAGTCGATGGTCATGGCAGCGCGGCAGTAGGCTTCATAGGAGACCGTGCTGTCGTGCGCGTCTCGAACGAGGTGCTCGTTAAGGCGTCTTGGGAGATTGTCGTGTAGATCGCGCTTCATATCTTCTAGTTGGACTCCGGCTTGGCTGGCCCAACGGGTGAACTCGATGCGAAAGTTGGTGAATTTGTCGGTGAGGAGCATCTTCAAGTCGCGGTATTTCAACCGGGCAGTCTCATACTCATTGGGATCATGGTACTACTCGTAGAGGTGGCTCAAGACCTCGGCACTGGTCTTGAGAAGTTATCACGGAAATGTCACTGGTGTGCTTTCATGAAATGGTAAACTGAGTTCTTAGAATGATGATGATCTAGCTAAGTGTGGCCGCGCCGGCCGGGGCGCGTATAAACGCGCCTTGTAAGCCTGCGCGGGGGTCTGTGCACCCCTTATCTAGTTCTGCTATCTAACGTCCCTATGGTCTGTGCCTTTACCAAAGTTCGTAACGACCTACCCGGTAGCTCCCGGGTAGGTCCGACTTACTTTGTCGCTCGTCAACTTTGTCGTACCCTTTGCAGTTCCCTGACAAATGCCGGCCCATAGGAAAAAACGTGATGCCCTCATCACTAGCCTCCTGGCTTTTTCTCTCAAAACGTTCGTTTCGTATCGTCGGCCTCGTCGGCGCGGGCGTTTTCCTTGCGAAATTTCGTCTCGCTCTTTGTCTTTAGGTGGTCGCCCTTGTTTTCGCCGTTTTTCGGTGCCGTCGTCTTGAAATCGAACGGGTTCGTCTGTGTCTTGACGCGTCGCGCGTTTTCTTGCTCCGTCGTTTGGTGTTGTATGGTGGCAGTTGACGTCGTCTTCTGCCGTTTGTTTTTTCCGGTCCTGTTAGGAATCACGATAACTCAAGCCCAGGCAGTGCTGGTAAATGAAGGTATGGTGTGTAGAAATTAACTAAGCTGAGGAAAAAAAGAAAGAAGGAGAAGAAACGCTAGTTTACAGGCCGGGCGGGTCGAAATCTACCTAAGTGCGGCACGAGCGCCGGTGCGCGGGTCCGTGCCACGCTGCGCCCCGTCGCCAGGTGCCGAAGAGTTCGCCGGACCTACCCGGTAGCCTACCGGGTAGGTGACCCGCCCCTTTGGTTTCCTCCGCTCCATCTCTTTACCTGCCTACCCGGTAGCTACCGGGTAGGTCCCCAGTCCCTCACGACCGCCGAGGCCGTGACAATCCCCTCGCTCCACAAAGACTCGTCCCGAGTCTTTCGAATCGGGTCCCTTACCCGAACCGACGCCTCATTCTCTGCGTGAACCGATTGTCGCGCCGGCCGGTCGTCGTCGTCGTGTTCAGGGTCGAATTCGTCCAGGGCCGCCGCCTTTTTCCATTCCTCCAACCGCTTAGGTGGCCCCTGCCTCGTCGGGGTTTTCTTTGTGATAGTCGGATAATTTTGTCGGCGCGTTCTTGAAGTTAGACGCCGGGTACCAGGTGTCGTCCGGGTCCCAGCCTTTCCATTGCACCATGTAGAATAATTTTCCGTTCTCGATTCTCGACGATATCACCTTTTCCACCTCGAATTCCTCGACGTCTTCGCTGAGATCGACGGGTTCTCCGGCCGGTCGTTCGTAGTCCCTGGCCGGGTAGCGGCTTGTTGGCGTATTTTCGTAGTCGGTCGGCGTGGAACCAGCGGGAACCCTTCCATGTCTCGGGTAATTCTAGCAGGAAAGTGTTTCGGTTTTCCGGTTTGTACCCCAGAATCCGGTAGGGTTTTCGCGTCATCGGGTAGTCCAGCTTGTCGCTCGGGCCGGTCCGTCTGTTCGCCCTTTTTCCGGAGGATGTAAACGAAGTCCCCTATCCCAAAGTCTGGTTCCCGACGGGATTTATTTCGCCTGCGCCGTCATCTTTTCCCTGGGCGCGTGTCATTTCTTGCCGGGCCGTTTCCACGTATTCGCGTATTCGTTGACCGAATTCTTGCGCCTTTTCCCTGGTTAATTGTTCGGTTACCGGCAACCGGGCAAGGTTCTTGGTTCTGGCCTCCCAATCGAAACTCATCCTCATTTTTCGACCCGTCAAAACCTCGTGTGGGCTGAGTCCGCCAAGGGAGGCGTGTGGTAGGGACGCCTGTGCGGCGTCCAGGGCCGGTAAGGCCTTCGACCAGTCGTTCTGAAAATGATTTACGTAGGGGCGTAACCGCTGGTCTACGTACTGGTTCATGATTTCCACCTGCCCGACGGTTTCATGGTGTCCGGCCGACGCAAAACTCAGTTTTGTGCCGGTAAGCTTGGAAACTTCGTCGGTAAAGGCGGAAACGAATTGTCCACCCTGGTCACTCGTGATTGTTTCCGGCCAACCATGAATTCTGAATGGCCCTTCGTAGTATAATTTTGCCGCCAGCTCAGCCGTGACAGTGTCTCGGCAGGGACTGGTCCAGGTTAATTTTGAAAGCCGGTCGATCACCACGAAAATCATATTGTACCCTGCAGAGTCCTCAGGGAATTTCTTGAAATCCACCACCACATGTTGCTACGGTGGTCCGGAACTGCTAATGGCTGCAGCTTTCCCGGGGTCTTGTCTCGTGGTACTTTGCTGGCTCGACAGGGGCAATTTGCGACGTATCGGTCGACGTCGCCGTGTAATCCCTTCCACCAATATCGTGCGGCGACCAGCTGCCTTGTCTTGTTCTTCCCGGGGTGTGCTGTTGCAATCCGGCAATGGGCCTCCTCAATCAACTTGGTTCGGAGCTGATTTTCATCGGGGACGATCAGTCGACCTTGGTAAACGACCAGGTCTCCTAACCGAGAAAAATTTCCGTCCTCCAGCTCGCCGGCTTTTTTCGCGGTATTCCGCCAGCGCTACGGACTCCCGGTTAGCTTGCAGTAGTGCGTCCGTCAATGCCACTCCCGATACGTCAGGCGGTTCCATGTTTCCCAGTTCGCAAACGAGAATCGGGTCGGCGGCGCCCGCCGCTTGGCTCTGGTCACCTGTACCTACCCGGTAGCTACCGGGTAGGTCCCGCAGAAATTTCCGATAACACCGGTTTGAACAGCACCATGGTACGCTGCTCATCTCTCTTCTGTTTCTGCGTCTTCAGGTCCTCTTCCGGCCTCGATAAAATATCGGCCACTGTGTTTTTCGAACCAGGACGGTACGTGATGACGAAATTGTACTGGGATATTAATTCTGCCCAGCCCGCCTGCCTCAAATTCAAGACACGTTTCACCGTGAAATATTCCAGGGCTGAGTGGTCGGTCAAAATTGTAAACGGCTTCTGGCGTTGCAGACCGATCAACTCCGTCCGCCAGCAGAGCAGGCCCTTGATGACAGCCAGCATTTCCTTGTCGTGAATCCCGTAATTTAATTCGGCACCGTGCAGTGTCTCGGAATAAAATCCCACAGGGTGCCAGGGTTCGTCCGGGCTCGTTCGTTGCGACAGCACGCCGGCCGCCACGCCGTCTGACGCGTCGGTTTCCATCAGGGGTTTCCTTGTCGAACGAAAAATGGTGTAGCACTGGCGCCGTCGTGAGCGCAGTTTTCAGGGCCTCAAATGCCTTCTGGCATGCGTCCGTCCACGTCAGATCGGCGCCGGTGCCTGTCAGTTTGTTCAGGGGTTTCGCAATTTTTCCGTAGTCCTGGATGAACTTCCGGTAAAAATTACAGAACCCCCAAAAAGGATCGGACGCGTCGTAGCAGTGCCTTTCCGTTTTCCGCAGGGGGTCTCCCAGGCTCCCACGATTTCTACCTTGTCCGGGTCGACGCTCACGCCGTCGGTGGAAATTATGAACCCCAGGGAACTTCGTCTTCCGCACTGAAAATTCGCACTTCTTCAGGTCCGCTTGCAGGCCCGCTTTCCGAAGCTGCCCGAGGACTTTCTTCACGTGCTCGGCGTGTTCTAACTCGTTTTCAGAATAGATGAGTATGTCGTCAATGTACGCCGTACAGAAATCGTCCAGAAAATCCCGCAGTGTGTCGTTGATAAATCTCTGAAACGTGGCCGGCCCATTCGTAAGGCCGAACGGCAAAACCTTGTATTGGTACGCGCCATACCTTGTCCGAAAGGCAGTCAGTTCTTTGGCGTCGTCCGCCATCCGGATCCGGTGAAACGCTTGACGGATATCGATTTTGGTGAAGATTTTGGCGCGTCCGACCCTTGCCAATGTCTCGTCGATTAATGGCAGGGGGTATCTGTCTTTTCTTGTCAGGGAATTTAATTTCCGGTAGTCGACGCACATACGCAGGGGGCCGTCTCCTTTGCGTGCCAGGAGCACAGGAGCAGCCCAGGGTGCATTCGTCGGCTCGATAAATCCCTTGGCGAGATTTTCGTGGATGTAGGTACGACATGCTTCAGCTTCTTCGAGCGACATTTTGTACAGTGCACTATATCCCAAAGATTCGGGTTTCCCATCGATTTCCACGTTGTGGTCGACACCAGGACGGTGCGGGGGCAGTTCGTCGGACGCCGCTTTGCTGAAAACGTCGAGGTAATCGTGATAGCATGAGGGAATCTTTTCCAGACACGCGGCTAGGAGCTCGGCTTCGTCCGGCGCCGTCGTCGTCATTTTCAGTTCGGAAATCCTCGCGTCCAGCTCCTGCAAAGTTACGGCACCATGAAAATCGGTGTCCCCTCGTTCGACGATTTTTTGGAACGTGGAGACGTCCAGAGACGCTACGCGTACTGGCCTTTTCTTGTACCAGCCAATGGAATCTCGCGTCAGCGTGTACGGCCCCTGCGCGTCGCGCGGCCCCTCCTGTCGTGTTTCGCGTCTCCTACGCGGCGCGTCGGTGCCTGTCGAAGGCCGTCCAACCTCCCGTCCGTCCAACTGACGCTGCATTTTGCGTAAGTCTTCGCGGGTAGGGTCCGTTGGCCGAGGTACGGCCGACCTACCCGGTAGCTCCCGGGTAGGTCCATTGGAATCTGGCTTTTCCTTGTCTTTTCTTCTGAGAATTCGCGGTCGGTACGCAGCCCTGCGGCTTCTCCGGCCGTTCTATCTGCTCGTCGACGTCGATTTCTCTTCGTTGAACCCTTTCTTGCCGGAGGATTTCGTCTTCCCTGGCTTATCATCATTTCCCGCCGCTCTGCATCTTGTTGGAAATCGGAACGCTGCAGCAGGTTCCCAGCCTCGTCCATGGGTATCTCGCGTTGCCGGGATTCTGGACACCAGGCAGGCGGGAAAATTAGCCGGTGTCGTTTACAGTCGACCCACAGGTCGTGGTGAGCGAGGAATTTCTTGCCCACTATGATGTCGTTCTGCATGTCGACTAAAATAAAGGGTGCGTTCGATATTGTTCTCCCATGTACGCGGAAGTGCGCGAACAAAGCCTGCTCAATCGTTTGTCGGCTCTGGCCGTCGTAACCCGCGACGGGAATTGGGTTGAATCCTTCCGTCAAGGGCGTGTCGAGGTATTTCTTGACGCGTTTCGCGAATTTCTTGTCAATAATTAAGTACGCGTCTGCTCCAGTGTCAATCAAGGCTTGGGTGTTCATCGTAAATCCATTATTAGCTAGAGTACAGTTAAGTAACAACGGACTACCGCCCAACAAACCCAACAAAAAGTCGAAGGGTAAGTTGGTACATTTCTGAATCCCCAAAGGTCTTGTGACCGGCTCCGGCCCAGGAAAGGAGTCTACTGCTCCTGGGCCTCGTCTTTTCCCGTCTCCGGGTCGGCCTCGCAGAACCCATTAATTCTCGCCGCCCTGGCTTGTTCGTAATCCCCTCTGGCCGGGCACTCGGCCGAACGGTGGCCGTGCTGTCGGCAGGTAAAACAGAGGCCTCGGGAAAGCATGAGCTTGGCCTGTCCGAGATTTGGCTTCTGGTAAAACGGGCGGCCGTCGGCAGCACGTCCCATGGCTGGGGTATCGTCGCCTGGTTGCTGGTTACCCGCCGGGTAGGTGCGTCGAGCGGTGGAATAACCAGGTCGGGCAGCCGGATAGGCGCGACGGTTATCTGTATTTCCGCCGGGAATCTGGTTCGCTTGTCGAATGGGGACGACCGAGGTCTGCTGCCTGAGTTTTCCGGCTTGGGCGTGCACGAAATTCTTGTGCTGCTGGAAGTCCAGTTCCTGGATCATACTGCAAAATTCGGTAAACCGGACGGCGTCGTTCTTTGCCTCTCGGACGAACGATTCGTTCAGGCGACGCGGCAGTTTATCGAGCAGATCTCGTTTGTAATCGGCTTGGCTTACGCGAGCTTGGCTTGCCCAGCGTACGAATTCTAGGCGGAATTCCGCGAATTTATCTGAGTTCTTCATCTGTAGATCGCGGTACGTGACCCTGGCGACCTCGTACTCGTTAGGGTCGTGGTATTGGCTGTGCAAGTGTTCAAGCACCTCGTCGGCCGTTGAAAGTAGTGGTGGACCGTTCTCACTGTCGACAAATGGGAGGAGTCCCTCACTGACCTGGCCACCAGTTCGGCCGACAATGTACGAAATTTTGTCTTGTTCTGTGTCGAAATGGTCGGCGTTCTTCGTCAGTTTCGCCTTCAGCAGAAGGAACCACTGCTTGAATTTCACTTCGGGTTTTCCGTCTGCCGGTTTTTCCTTCGTGAAAACGGGAGGATTGTCGGCTTTCGAAGACCGCTTCGTTCCTCCCTCGGTTCTGTCGGTGGCGCTGCTGCGTGGGGTGTCCTCACGGGTTACGGAAGCCCGTTCGAGGTCCCGATTCTTTCTGACCAGAAACGCCATGTCTTCTCGCAGGGTATGAATTGTGTCGTCCATTTCCTGGAGGAGATCGTCGGTTTCCGTGGTCGGGATCGCGTTGGTTTCCGCCGGTTCTGCCTGTTTCAGTTCGTCAATTTGCTTGCCCGAAACAGCGACGGCTTTTCTGGCTTCCAGGGGCTTCGGCAGCCTCGCGGCAGGCTATCTCGTTCAGATCCAGGGCAGTACGGGTAGCTGCAGTGGAAACGAGAAAGCGGGCGCGAACCTCCTCGAACATGATCTGGGGAAATTCGTTCACCATCTCGACGAACTTCTCGGCGTCGACAGGGTGGGTGCCCTCGAGGTGCATACCCTTCCGGCCCTGTTTCGTGAGGGCGGCGACAGGTAGGGTCGGTTTCTGTTTTGCGTCGCGGTTCGCAAGGTGTAGGCCGTCCAGGCGCTTCGAAATGTCGAGGAGAATCGAGTCCTCGGTCATAGAGTGGGCGAGCGGGAGCGGGACGCCGGCAGGACACATAATTTCTCGAAGTGCCTCGGGATTCTGGCTGGGTTTTCCGGCCGACTTCGCGTCGTTCTTTGCCATCTGCTGGCGTAGGGGGGTAAAGGCTCCGTCCTTGTCCGTTCCGTCGCGTAGTAGGGCAAGGAGGGCGTCGGTTTCAATCAGCTGAAGCGTCTTGGCTTCAGGGAGTCGTAGAGGCGGCTCGCGTAGTGGGCGCCATCTCGTCGGAAATCTAGCTGTCGTGAAGCTGTTCTGCGACGAATCAATCAATCAATCTGTCTGTCGTTCTTTTAGAGAAGTAGGGCTTCTCTGGATCGGGAATGAGCTTAGTTAATGTTAGGAATCACGATAACTCAAGCCCGGGCAGTGCTGGTAAATGAAGGTATGGTGTGTAGAAATTAACTAAGCTGAGGAAAAAAAAGAAAGAAGGAGAAGAAACGCTAGTTTACAGGCCGGGCGGGTCGAAATCTACCTAAGTGCGGCACGAGCGCCGGTGCGCGGGTCCGTGCCACGCTGCGCCCCGTCGCCAGGTGCCGAAAGGTTCGCCGGACCTACCCGGTAGCTACCGGGTAGGTGACCCGCCCCTTTGGTTTCCTCCGCTCCATCTCTTTACCTGCCTACCCGGTAGCTACCGGGTAGGTCCCCAGTCCCTCACGACCGCCGAGGCCGTGACAGGTCCTACCGTGCCGCGGACAAAAAGAATTCGTGACGCCCTCGTCATCGCTGGGGCTTGAATCGAATGGGTTTGCCGCAGCGTTCCCCGTCGTTTGCTTGCCCCAGGCGTTGGCCTGGGCGATCGCTCCGTTCCGTTGTTTAGATCGGGATCTCGCGTTGTCCGTCGCGTGTGCGTCGGTTTGATTTCCCGTTCCGACTGCGCGATGTGCGTTGCTGCGGCTGTCCGCTGCATGCTTTGCGTCTGCCGTAGAATCTGAACGGACGTTCGTCTGACGATTTCCGCCTTCGCCTGATTGGTGGATTCCGTCGCTCTGTTTCGTGTCTGGCAGCAAAGGTAGGGTTTCCTTTGCAGTATGCCGGCCCTCCTGCGACTCTCCGCGTACCTGGTTACCGCCGGTTGTGTTTTCCGACGCGTCTGTTGTTGTGACGCGTTCGTTTGGTGCCGGGCTGCTGGGTTTTGGGTTTTGCTGGGTGGGCTGGGACGTACAGGGGACTGTAAAATCTTGTACGGCAGCAAACGTGATCTCGTTTGTCTTGTAATTCAGCTTCGCTCCCATGGGTTTTAGGAAGCTGTTTCCGAGCACTAGGGGAGGGTTCATATGTCCCACGACAATCCATGCTGTTTCCGCAATCCTCTGTAGTAGTGGTCGACGTTCCTCGTCGTAGCCTACCAAATAAATTGTGAAGGCGGCGCTCTCTTTTACCACTACTTTTACTTGTCCTATGCCATGAGTTGTGCGATTCTCGGTCTTCGTAGTGTGTGCCAACGATGGTAGGAGGTGACGGGATATCACACTTGTCGCCGCACCTGAATCAAAACAGACTGGCGTAGGCCGGGATCGCGTCGTGGTCTGCATTTCGCCTCTCAGCGGCGTAAACGAATTATGGGCTGCTTCTGCGCCCGGCGCGGGCACCGGCAGGGCCTGCAGGTCGCTGTATCGGGCCGCGTCAGTTCCTTCGTTTGCCATGTAGGCTGAGTTGCCTTGTGAATCCCCGGACGATTCGTCGGAACTTGTGTCTTCTGACGACGTTTGCGAGTCGTCCCGGTGGCTTGCTGCTTTCTTTGCGACGTTTACAATGTCCGCCTTTGCGGCGGCTCTTTCCTGCTCCTTTTTGGCTCGGTATTCCTCGTCGCTTAGCCAGCGTTTCTTCTTCTTGAATTCCGAGCTCCGCTTGTTCTGGAGCTTCTTCTCGGGGTTTTCCCGCCCTGGTTTCTTCTTTTCTTCATCTCGTGCTGCCGAAAGAAGAACGGGCTTTGCCATCTCCACCTGCGTCATGTATTCCTCCAGCGTCTCCCTTGCTGTCGGTGGGCGGAGGTAGCGTTTGATTTTTAGGTCCATAGTGGACCAAATCTGCTGCACGATGCCGTGCCAGTTCTCGTTTGACTCCTGCAGGGTTCCCATTGCTCGGACATACCGCAACTTACGTTGTAAGTAATTAGTCAAGGCGGAATCGTTTTCCAGGAGCTGCCGTAATTTTAGGCGGCCTTGGTTGAACTTGTAGGTGGCTTCGCCTGGCTGCATAGCGAATCGGAGCACTAAGGCGTCGATAATGGTTTCGAGGCCTCTTACTCGCATACTGCGACGTTTTTCGGACGTCAACTCGTTATTCCACCAGTTAATGGTCTGGCCGCCCTGCAGTGTCTGGAAAATACTCAAGATCTGGGTCTCGTTTGACGCAGCTGTGTGCTCGTCCTCCAGAAATGACTCTGCCCTATCTTTGAAAGCGTAGACATCGGTGAATTTAATTTTACCGGCATCAGTAATTATGCCGTCGTCGTTTTCATCCCCGCAGGAGGGGTTAAATTCTCCGATGTCAGACTTCTTGATTTTTGGGGTGTCGAATCGTGCCACGGTTTCTCGGGAATGGTATGCGAATTCCTGGGGGGTTCGCGATAGGTTCTCCATAGTGTCACGTTCGACACGGTCCCTGTTACCGTATGGGGCTCGGCTAATTGTTTGCCGGCCTGGAAATCCGTCTGTAGGGCCTGGGATTTCGAGCCAGGGATTTCGGTCTTCTGCAGGGTGTCAGGGGCGTACAGCCTCTCCCGTTGCTTCAGCTGCTCCGTTTGACGTGTAGCGAGCTGTGTCTCGCGTAGGGGGTTCGAGAGCTGGAGCGGAACTTTGCAGAAATTCGTTACCGGACTCAGAAAACTTAGGTAGGTGGGTCGGATTGCCGACCGACGCTTGGCGAATTTCAGTGCTCGCAGGGAGTTCGCCCCGCGTAGCGGTTTCCCGGTTTTCTTCGCGTGCCGGGGGGTTTGCAGATTTTTGGTGCGAGCGGTGTTGTTCCTCGTTTGTCGGGGAGGAATCTCGGTGTCCTCGCAAGCTTCTGGTCGAACGGGAGGATGATCCCCGCGACGTTCGTCGTCGGTTCATCTTTTCCGTCAGGTTGACGAGTTGCTCCATCATCTGCTTGTGCATGTCTCGGGTCTCGGCCTCGTATTCCTTTCTCTGGGCCTCGAATGCGTTCAGGCGGGTATCCGTTTCCTTGGCATTCTGTTTGACCCACTCATCGAATTCAGCCAGGCGGTTGTCCTGGGCTGCAAACTTCATATTTACACCTTCGATCATTTGATCGAATTCCTTTCTTGCTCGTCCGATTTCCTTTCTTATTTCTTGCTGGATAATTTCCAGCGGCACAGAGGGTTCAGGAGATTCGGACGGGGTGTCCTCTGTTTGTATTTCGTCGGGCGCCGGGTCAGGCGTCTTCGACGACTCTTGGGCACTCATGGAGCGCGTTTGGCGTGTTTGGTCCGCCATGGCGGCGGTGGTGCGCCGAAACAGACGCACGCTCGACTGTTTCGTAAACGAAAATGGGAATGGGTAGGTGGGGAGTTCGGGGAAATGGGAGCTCTGTCCAGCGACTGTGTGAAAGGTCCCTCGCCTTAGACGAGTTTTGGGTGGGAGGCGGTCGTGCTAGAGCCTTACGCGTGGGAGAAGGGTAGCGAGATTGGGGGCTGTCGGAAAATTCGTTCGTAGGTGCGATAGCGCGTGGCCAGGCTGTCGGGTGCCGTGGCACGTCGGGTAGCGGCGTGGCCGCTCTTTCGAATGCTGCACTTACGCAGAGCCGGTCGGGCTTCGCGCGACGTCTAACGTCTGTCGGGAAGCGGGCGTCGACGGCTCGTTGTCTGTACGAGGTTCGTTTGATGACTTGACCGCAGCAGCGTCTCGCTGCTGGAATTAGGTGTTTCTTTGATTGCTTGACCTCGGCGGTTCGTTCGTCGCCGGAATTAGGTGTACGTTCGTTTTCTAAGGTTGGCGGCAGGGCGTACCGTGACCGATTTCCTAGGGAATTGAAACCCGTTTGTCTGTATACCTCCCGCGGTGGTGAGGCTGAGGCCCGCGCGGTGCTGGGCCCTTCGGCAGCGCCGGTAAGCGTGTAGCAGACGTGGATTTAATTATCGCACGTATGCCGGGTTCTTCTATATCCTTAGAAGACAAGGGATCGTCCACACTCACCGCACCATTTATCACGGAAATGTCACTGGTGTGCTTTCATGAAATGGTAAACTGAGTTCTTAGAATGATGATGATCTAGCTAAGTGTGGCCGCGTCGGCCGGGGCGCGTAGAAACGCGCCTTGTAGGCCTGCGCGAGGGTCTGTGCACCCCTTATCTAGTTCTGCTATCTAACGTCCCTATGGTCCGTGCCTTTACCAAAGTTCGTAACGACCTACCCGGTAGCTCCCGGGTAGGTCTGACTTACTTTGTCGATCGTCGACTTTGTCGTACCCTTTGCAGTTCCCTGACAGAAGTGTTTGGTTCCGGAAGTTGGGGGTAACCCAAGGGAGGAGGGCCTCCATGGCCGAGCCACCTGTTCGGCCCACAATATAGTCGATGATTTCATTGTCGTTGTCGAAATGGTCGCGGTTCTTGTGTAGCTTCACGTTCAAGAGTAGGTACCATGCCTTGAATTTGACTTCGGCGTTGTCTCCAGTGGGCTTGTCGTTCGTGAAGACCGGTGGGGGATCAGCCTTTGCACTATGGCCACCAGGTGCGGGTAGAGGGCTGGGCGAACGGTCGGGAGACTGATCGTGAATGGTTACCACATCGTGAACCAGGGGAATCTATCACGGAAATAGTCACGTCGATATTGGTAAGTAGTAATGATAGTAATAATAATGATGATTTCTCTAAGTACGTTCGCCGGCCTACGTGAGCGGTAGACGCTCACTAATAGGTGCGGCGCGGCGCACGGACTATGCATTATTAATTACAACCTTTTTATCCTCCGTCCGCCCAAGGCACTCGCGACCTACCCGGTAGCTACCGGGTAGGTACCGTAATTAATTGTCTCCCGGGTAGGTCTCTACCCCCTTGGGTGTTCCGTGACAAGTGCCGGGCACCAAAAATGATTGCAGCGTCCTCGCTGCTTGCCTCGTCTTCTTCATTTACGCAGCCTGTTGCTGCGCCGGTTTCCTTGTTTTTTAGCGACCTCTTTCACAATCTCGGGTCGCCCTCCTTTCTTTTCCCAATATTCCTTTACCACTTCTTTGGCCGACCGGAGTTGCCATTCGGAACGCCACTTATCTTCTTCGTGGCCGTAGCCCTTCCACTTGACCAAATAATCGAAACCGTCTCTCGAACGATTCGGCCTGTGTTGGACGATTGTTTCCACCTCGTACGAGTCGCCCTCTTCTTCGTCGCTCTGGCTGTCGTTGACCGGTCCGGGCGCCGGTACGGTGCGGTGAAAGGGGTCTTCGCCTTCGCGTCCTCGGGATAAGTGAGCGACCGACACCACTGGGTGGATGTCGAAAGTTTCCGGTAGGAGCAATTCGTAGGCTAATCGCCCGACTCTTCTGACGATTTTAAAGGGGCCTGCTCGCTGCTGACTCCATTTTCGCAGTGGCTGTCCCGGTAAATGATATCCCTTGTGTAAATTCAGATACACCTCTTCGCCGGGCTGGAATTCAATGACCTGGTGTCGGCGGTCGTAATACAATTTCATCTTCGCCGCCGCCAGGTCCATGGCGTACTCCGCGTCCCTTCGCATTTGCTCCCGCAGAAATCTAAGGTCCGACGTTTCGTCGGCCACCCTAGCGGCTGGGTCCATGGCCGCCGGTAGCCGGAACCCATATAGGAACTCATGCAGTGAGGCTTGTAGGCTCGACGCCCATGCGGCGTTTAGGTTCCACCGCAAAGCAGGGATTAAGTCCACCAATGTTTTTTCGGGGGCGTCGAACGCATGGTGTCGTATTGCCAGTTCCACCATTTGATTCTTCCTCTCGGATAAACCATCACCTTGCGGGTGATATGCCGTTGTCATGAGCAGTTTTGTGCCGAGCGCCTTCCATAAACCTTTTCAAAATTCAGAAGTGAATTTGGCATCGCGATCTGAAATTATTCCTGACGGAATTCCCCAGTCTGCCAAAATCAGTTGTTTGTGGAGGGCCGTCGCCCAGTCGGCTGCAGAGTATCGAGCGTGCTTTGGGATCAGCAGGGTCCTTCGACTAACGGCGCACGTTACCGTCAAGAGCTGATCGTATTCCCTGTGCCCTTCCAGCTGCCACGGAGTCGCGTTTGCCGACACTTTAGGTAGGTCGGTAATAAAGTCCATGACTAATGTGCTCATAGGCCGGGTGTTCTCTGGTCTGAGCGGCTGTAGGTTTCCGTGCGTTTTGCCCGTTTGGTTACCATTTATGCGGCATCCGTTGCAGTGAGCTAGGTAGCTCGCTATTTGTTTCGTCTTTCCCTGGAAGACGTACGTCTGCAACGTGGACGTCATACGATGCTTGCCTGCATGGTTTCTCTCGTCGTGTGCTGCTCGTAATACCTCCGGTATTAATTTTTTCGGCACGCAAAGTCATCTTCTTCCCAGCCGGTCCACGTTGTACAGCAGACCATTCTTTATCTCAAATGGGTGGCCGGGCACGAAAACATTTAAGGCGTCCTCGTCTTTTTTCTCCCGCCGGAGGTCGTCCATGATAGATTTTAATTTTTTGTCGTCGCCGTATGCAACTAAAAATTCATGTCTGTGGACGTTGTCCATCAGGACTTCCGTGCCCATCCAAATCGTGTCTAGGATGGGCTCGTCCGAGGTTCGCTGAATTTTACCGTCGGAATTTTCCTTGTCATGTACCATCCGTAACCTCTTGCATGCCCAAACCACGCAGGTCACCCCCATTTCGGAGGGACCATATCGCAGTTCGGGTTGCGAGAGGCATCGGCTCAGGAACATCACAGGCAACACCTGTGTGTTGGGGATAGTCTCCCCGGGTGTCCAACGGTAGCCGTCCCTTACATGGAACAGCATAATTCCGAAACCGCGTTCCAGGGACGCGTCTACTTGCATGTACAGGGTTTTCTTTGGGTCGTGGTGGTTGTTATGATCATGTAGCAGGTTCTGACACCTTGTATTGATGCTATGAACAAAGACTCTAAACTGGAGAAGAAAGAAAGAAAGAGAACTAAGTTTACATGAGTGGGAACCCTTCTTATACCCTGCGTCGCCTGGTTCTGCGGTGGGGGACGCCATAGCTCTGTGGTGGGTGACGAGAAGCTCTGCTGTAAGAGACCAGCTGGTCCTAGCGTGAACTGTGAACAAGCGAGCTCCGTGGTGGGCGACGGCGAGCTCTGTTGCTGCAGATGAGCTGGTCCTAGCGTCAACCATGGATAAGCGAGCTCCGTGGTGGGTGACGACGAGCTCCTATGTCAAGCATTGGCGGAAGAGCTCCTGAGATAGTGATCACAAGCTCCGTGATGGCGGTTGCTGCTTAGCCATCAGGCAGAACCGTCACACTACACTAGCTGCAATACGACTACTGCATGCTGCCAACAAGCAATTCCGGTGTGTAGCAGACAACAGATTACCACCTGCCGCCGAACGTAACATCCTACACCCATGCAAGTATACTAATGCATTACTCGTCAGTCAAACTATATTAATGTGACGCGGGTCATATATCGCTAAAGACCTAACTTGTAAGACAAGGCGTGACGATAGTCTAGTAACGGACTGCACGGGATATGGATCAATAGCTAGAGGCGCGGAACGTAGTTCAATTCAGCTTATAATTGATTATGGTCGCAAGGGTCGCTATGCTTCTACTCCTCCTTCCTTCTCTAACTCTCCGGGCTTGCGACCCTCTTTATAACTCTCTCCTACGGCCTTCGAAGGGCCTATCGTAATATCGCTATAGTGAGGTCAGGCTTGTTATGTGGCTAATTCCGATCACCGGAATAGCTAATGTCTCGGGGCGTTTGCTTTCGTTGTTTGGTTCGTGAGTCACCACGGTGGGAGTGTGTGTTCTTGGGCTTTGAACTCTGCTTTCCCATATACCCACCGACCCCACTTAGGAGTGGGGGCACGTGGGAGAGTGCTCAGCCCCGCTTAGGGCATTTCCGAAAAATTATTAGTATGGTGAGCAACCCACGGACCCTGTGGAAATGAAAGTCCTCAAGAGATTATTGATGACGTCTTAGTCGTGTGAGACTCGGGATTTGTCCTAAGTCTAGAAGAGTCTTTCGGGGACCTAACGATAACCGTAGGGCTCCTCATTCGCTTGTGCAAAGCCCGAGAGCGCGAACATATAGTGCGATGTCGGCAGTGTCCTTCGGGGGACGGGTAGTTCGGCAGGACGCCCCCGAATAGTGATGATACCTGTAAGCCTCTGGAACGAGCTGCCGTAGAGGGTGAGAGCCCCGTAATAGGATATCATCACAAAGAGCCACGGCGGTTGAGCCGACATGCATCACCTCGTGTCGAGAGCCATGACCTCCACGGCTCCTCCGGGCCTGACCCCATGCGAGCACAGGCGGCTATCTCCCGCCTATCCTTCACACTCAGCAAGGATCATATATGGGGCAACAGAGCGTCAGGCCTCCCGTGGATGCATGTCTGGCGAGACACGATGACGTGTCCGTGTCTCCCGCGATATGGCCCAACCATCGTGACGAGGGAGCGTCCGGCATCGTGCCTGTCGACTGGTTAGCATCGTGAGCCATGTCCCGGCCTTAGCCGTGTGACAATTAAGCAAATCGGATCGAGATTTCTATGATATCTATCACGAAAGAGAACAACACGAACGCTGAGGCAGAGCTCAACCTAGTAGTATATTCCGGTAATGATACTAAAGCTGAGGAAGGAAGAAAGAAAGAGAGACAGAGCGGCAGAAGGCCGGGAATTATATACATGTGTGGGTGTGTGTGAGTCACACAGTGCCCGGTCACAGTGCTCGTGCACTGCCCTATTCTTGGCAGAAGGTTCTGGAGGCCAGAGGCAACGTTGCATGAGTCGGAGGCAACGTTACATGAAGTGGTATGTGATACATGAATACCTCTTCCTACAGACATACCTTTGCGTCTAAAGGGTCTGCGCTGACCGGGGAATGCATTTCCGCTGGTGCGCAAGTGTGCCGGGACAGCTGGGCTGTCACAATATCCTTCGGATGGATGTCACGGCGAGGAGGGACGGAATGTAGGGCCAAGCCGGCTACAGTATATCCCTCTATGTAAGTTAGGGTAAAATTTTGTGATGACAAGCGTACGAAGGTGGAGAAACCTAAGATACTCGGACAAAAGCGCTAGGAGGTTGAGTGCAAATATGATAGTTCAAGCTACAATTCAGCAGGTAAGAGAAGCAAACCAAAAAGAGGTGTTTCTGGATTTGTACTCGACTGAAGAACTAGGAAGGAGAAGGTTCAAGAGTCGAGGGGAGAAGAGTTTCTATATACAATTTAAAAGTGGGTTTCCTTCAAGAGACCAAATTCTAATCAGTAATCCGTGCAAGAAAATTTTCTTACCCCTCTTCTGCCTGTCTCGGAGTCAGAGGGTTGCCTGGAATGCCAAGATCTTGGAGTGCCTTAGCTGAAAAGCGATGTTTCGCTAACGAGGGTGCGTCTTCGTATACGGCGTCCCCGAGGTTGTATCGTGTGAGGGCGTCGGCGACTGCATTCTCTTTCCCTGGTCGGTATTGGATTTCGAAGTTGAAGTCCTGCCGGAGACTAGCCCAGCGTCGGTGCCGATCCTTCCTTGTGAGGTCGGTCATATGCATAAAGTGGACTAGTGCTCGGTGGTCGGTTAGAACGGGGATCGTTTCCTTGCGTGTTTGTAAGAAGTAGCGGTAGTGATCGAAAGCGAAGACTATGGCGTGGAGTTCTTTGTCGTGTGCTGGCCAGTTGAGTTGTTCTTTTCCGAAGGTGTGTGAGAACATGATTATTGGTTGGAAGTCTCCCTTTTCGTCCTTTTGCGAGATAACGCCTCCGAATGCTACGTCAGAAGTGTCAATTTCCAGCGTACAAGTTTGTTCCCAATCGAAACTGGCGAGGAAGACATCGTCTCGCATTGCTGCTTTGGTCTTTTCGAAAGCGGCTTGGCACTCAGGTGTCCATCGGAATCCTGCTCCCTTCTTGGTAAGTCTGTAGATCGGTACAAGGGTGTCAGAGAGATGAGGGATAAATTTTCCGTAAAAGTCGATGGCTCCAACAAAACTGCGGCAATCACGCGCTGACTTCGGGGTCTCCCAATTTCGTATCCCTTGCATTTTGTTGTCTGACATGCGTACTCCTTTTCCTGCGACAGCGGTGAAGCCTAAGAAATCGACCGTGTGGACACCCCATGCGCATTTGTGTGGTTTGAGGTGTAACTTGTTATCGGCGAGGATCTGGAGAATGGTCTCGACGTGCTGCTCGTGTTCCTCTTCCTTCTCTGAGAAGATGATGATGTCGTCGAGATAGGCAAAACAGAATTTTCCGAGGTATGAGTTGAGTAAGCCATTGATGAATCTCTGGAAGATTGAAGGTGCTGTGGCAAGTCCCATGGGAGGTATCTGGTACCCGAATAGCCCGAACATTGTCTTGAAGGCTGTTTTCCATTCCTCTCCTGGTTTCATGCGAATGTTGGCGAAGCCAGAACGGACGTCAAATTTTGTGAAGATCTTGGCCTTGCCTAAGCGTTGTATAATTTCACGGGAGAGAGGAAGGGGGTACTCATCCAACCTAATCTTAGAATTAAGTTCTTGGTAGTCGATGACTAGGCGGAGTTGTTCTTTTCCTCGCGACTGAGTAGCAGGGTCCGTTACGAAGAAAACGGGTTCGGATATCGGGGATTGTGAGAGTCGGATGAAGCCGTTTGCGAGTTCCTCGTCTAGCAATCGTTCGAGTACCTCGAGTTGGTCTTTGCTCATGTCGTATAGCTTCTTTGGGCGTATCTGTTCACCATCACGGATGTGTATCTCTGCGTCGATACCGTCACGATGGGGTGGTAACACTTTGGCAGCTTCGTCGGAGAAAACAGTTTCACAGAAGCGTTTAGCGAATGGGGGAATAGTGTCCCTCCATCCTTCGTCGTTTCCAGTGAGTCCTCGAACAGACTGTTCCGCGTGTTTGTTAGCTGTACGGATGACCTGTTCTGTCTCTCGTTTTTCTTTCAGTTGGTCGTCTACTGCTAGGTTGGCCATTCGGGTTACTCGGTATTTGTCGGTTAGTTCTTTTCTTCGTCGTTGTTCTTCTTCGATGGCTGGGAGTAGTCCATCTTTCCGGTCTTTTACTGCGTAAACTTGTCCTGTTGCGGAGGCTGCAAAAATCTTTTAGGTTTCTTCTTTTTCTTTGCCCCCCAGACGTAGCAACCGGTAAACATGTTCCGGGAAGGTTTGTCGGTACCATTGCGCGCCCACAACGACGGGGTGTTTGGTATCTGTCCAAGTAACGAGTGCCGGTAGGTTGGTTTTGTAATTTCCTATTTTTAAAGGCACACGGCAGCCGTATCGAATGGCTGCTTTGGGAGAGATGTCACCAGTAAAGACTTTTACTGAAGTAACGAATGGTAGTTTTATCAATTGAAGCCCGTTATTCTTAGCAAAGTTGTAATCCACAGCATTAAACGACCCAGTGTCAAACAGCGTCCAAAAACAATCTTTTCTTCCCTTCAGTGTAGTCTGGAAGGTGATGGCGTTAGCTTTGTCAGCTGGTGATGGTGGGTGTCTGTAGCGTGCAAGATCAACATATCAAGCGAAGTCTGTGGGCAGCGCGGGAGGGCTTATTCCATGCTGCCGATCTCTTTTCCCGACATCAAGGCAGCTCATGTGGCTGGCTCTGACATCTCTCGGCGGTGTACCTGGGCAAATTTTAGACGGAAGATAATATGAGCGCGGGCCTGGTTTTCGTTGTCATTTTCTCAGGGGCTTCCTTGGCAACCTGTTTGTTGGCAGAAGAAGCATCTTTTCTGTTCGATAAGGCGTTCTTTGAGTCCAGCGACGTCGCTAATCTCTCCGCGACAGTTGTTTAGGATCTCTGGTGGCCAAGGGTTGGCGCGGTATCCTCTAGCAAAAGCAGGTTGTCCGGCGGCGGCTTTGGTAACCATGCGAGGCCCCGGTCGTTTTTTGGAGCGTGTATCCAGGAGTGTGTCAGTTCTTCTCTCATGGCTTCGAGACTGAGCGTGTCAAAGTCTCTGTTCCATCCCCTGGCTTTGTTGATGACGATGAAAGGTACTGCGTCAAAGAGTCGGTCTGCCCCGTAGTTGCGTCCACATCTTTTCCGTTTGTTGAAGGAAGTCAGCCGGCATAAAGACTTCATCAAATCTTTTCCACATCTCGTCTAGTGTTGTTTGCCAGTCTTTCTGTACAATCGACTGTACCGTCCAGAGGTTAACCATGTTGGCGACTTCTCCTTTACAGCGTGATAGAACTCGGTTAATCATAATCGGGATTCTGTTCTGCGGGATGTTGAGATTATGTAGGAACCGACAGACGGAGACCCTCCATTCGAGGTAGTTCTTTGAGTGCTCAAATTCCTGGATTTCCGAAGCTCAGAATTCTCCTCCGGTTGAGTCAGTGCTTTGGAGAGTATTGGCGGTTTGTCAGAAGAATCGAACTTGTTGTAGCAGATTTACCCAGTCAGTGCTTGTGTCACTTCCGAGTTCCCTGGCCAGTTGAGGGGGATGGTCGCCGTCCACAAGGATGGGTGCTGTAGGTCGCTTGCTTAATCGAAGAAATTGTCCAAAGGCCCAGTGGATAATATCACTGAGTCCTCCTTCGCGAATTTCCGTGGGGGCGGGATAACTGACGGTGTCTTCTATTTTTTTGGTAAAGCCGGCCACGGCTTCTTGGATGGTACGGACGATTTCGGCTGGGTTACTTAGTTGAGAGGCTTCGTTGACAAGGGCATATAGCGCGGTAAAATCTCTCCAATGTTCGGAAGCGGACCACCCAGGTCTGGATTTCGCTGGGGGTACATAGTTCGGGTTTTCGTGTAATGTGAAAAGCTGCTTCTTGCCATTGGTTGTTTTGTTTTTCGAGATCTTGGGTCTGTTTCTGAGCGTCGTGGAGAAGTCTAAACGTTTTGAGATATTCCTGAGTTAGGAGAAACATGCGTCGTGCAATACCTTGTCCATACTTTTTTGAAATGGTGACGTCGGTTTTGTCTACTAGCCAACCTTCGTGGTTGAATCCGAGATAGGCGTATTTTTTGAGGCCTACGCTGGACTTGTTACGGATGCTCGCCGAAATGAAGTCGAATTTTAGGAAGTCCCTGATGTATGCGAGAAATTCTTCATCCTCCTGGTGTTCATTTGGGGGAGATTCTCGAACGCCCTGGACGTGTTGAGGGTTAGGGTTAGGGTTAGGGTTAGGGTTAGGGTTAGGGTTAGGGTTAGGGTTAGGGTTAGGGTTAGGGTTAGGGTTAGGGTTAGGGTTAGGGTTAGGGTTAGGGTTAGGGTTAGGGTTAGGGTTAGGGTTAGGGTTAGGGTTAGGGTTAGGGTTAGGGTTAGGGTTAGGGTTAGGGTTAGGGTTAGGGTTAGGGTTAGGGTTAGGGTTAGGGTTAGGGTTAGGGTTAGGGTT